>PVIH01001854.1:0-33603 GCA_004025045.1 Sigmodon hispidus
CCTGCTGACCTCTCCTCCTCCCTAACTAGTCTCCCTCCTGCTGACCTCTCCTCCTCCCTAACTAGTCTCCCTCCTGCTGACCTCTCCTCCTCCCTAACTAGTCTCCCTCCTGCTGACTTCTCCTCCTCCCTGGATTTTGTGGCTTGAAAGACTAATAACTCAGTCTGTGACAAGGGATGAG
The DNA here is from genome assembly GCA_004025045.1 of Sigmodon hispidus. Lineage (NCBI taxonomy): Eukaryota > Metazoa > Chordata > Mammalia > Rodentia > Cricetidae > Sigmodon > Sigmodon hispidus. The sequence continues at coordinate 182 of PVIH01001854.1, forward strand.
GAAAGTCTGTGAGGAAGTCACCAGGCAGCGAAATGGCCACAGTGACTGATGAAGAGCTATGGAACAATGGGTGTGACATCATCCTGTCACCTGGAAAATGTCCACAAATGATTTTATCAATGGAGGGTGCTAAGCCACCAATTCCCCTCATGTGAAAGCCTGAGGAAAGCAATCAACACACATGACAGAAACCTGTGTCCCTGAGCCAAGAACATGGGCTGCACTGCTTCCTCAGCTCTGAAAATGTCCTACTCAAGTTAACATCATCTCACAACTTCAACCCCTGAGACTTAATAGGCATCCACTATTAAGCTTCATCAACTCTCTTACTCAAGAACTTACCAGAAGATACTCTAGGTCTCCTCCACCGCTATGTACAGTGTGCAGATATGCTGGGGCAGGCAGAAAGCACTAGAGATGCCCCAGTGGCAGCAGCCATGAAAGGCCACAAGTCACATAAATTGGGACTGCAGAACACTTGGGGTGGGATTGAGTGTTCCAGGTAGCTGTCTCCTTTCATGTGCCCCCCAAAGCTTGTTACTAATTGCAGATTGGCAATCTCTATCCAAAACATTTAACACTAGAACGTTTCACATTTCAGAGCACTGAGGGACAGGATGCTTATCAGGGAATATTTGTATAGACCTGACCAGTCTGAAAATCTGAATTCGAAATGGTCCAACATCAGAAACCTTCGCAATATTGCCACGACACCCCAACATTTTTGTATTCTGAAGCATTCTGGATTTCAGTGGAGGGAGGGATGCTCCCTGTGTATCAGTTAATGTACTTTCCATTATGAGACTCAAGTAAAGCAGGTGAGAGAATATGCCTGTCATCTCAGTGCTCAAGACACCAAAGCAGGAAAAATAGAAATTCAAAAATTCAAGTTCAGCCTACATTGCATAATGAGACCCTGTATCAACACACACACACACACACACACACACACACACACACACACACACACACCTACCTCAAAGGTGAAGGTATTCAAATGGAGAAGAAACTTTGAACGTGAGGATGTTGGGGAATGACCCACAGGCTACGAGTTACTGAGATGAACTGAGCTAAGCCACTGGCCTCTGCCTCTCTCTCTGCTCCAGCGGAGGCTTAGCAACATTACTGCTTGCCAAATCAGAGGCTACTAGACAATGTTCTAGATGGAAATGGGTATCCCACATCTATTTAACTTGCCAGTTTTTGGCTGGTCCAAGGTCACTTACCTTTTTCTTCTTCTTCAAAATCACTTTCACACCATCCACAGAGACCATGATGCTCACTTTCTTCTTCTTGATGTTCTTGGCTTTAAATTCATACTGCAAAGAGAGAACAGAGGAATAGGTTATGATTAGGCCAGCCCATCTGCAGCACCACAGCAAGCTTCTAGCCTGGCAGCAAGGGCTGCAGACCTGTACGGCTCTTAACAAGCACTCCTGGGGATGTAGGAGCATGTGGACAGCTCCAGGGAAGGCTCTGGGGGAACATCCAGGTTAGAACAGATACCTGAGTTCTTCACCAGTTTCCCTTTGCCATCACTTAGAATATTCTAAGATGGACCTAAGCCACTCCAGTGAGATGCAAATATAGCCTGCTTTGAAAGTCTCCTCTATAGATCAAAACTTTCCCTCAATACTCCATCCTGTCATTTAATGACTCACTGTCAGGCAGGTACTCCTTGTATCTAACCAAATGCTGCTGGCATACCATTCCACCCTCAGTGAAGATTAAGGACTGGAACCAGTTTTCACACCAGGGCTTTTTAATTAAGAAAACAAATTTGCAAATTCAAAGTTATTCTTCATGAATTCCACCTCCTGTGGATCAATCTCCAAACCTACCCACAGTTTACCCAGTCTGAAGATTGCCAGGCTGGACGATATTAGGGGCTGGGGGAGGAGCTAGATCAATGATACTCATACAGCTTATGCTGCCCTACACCTTCATGGCAGCTCACATTTGAAGTCCTGGGCAGGCTGTTCCAACTACCAGTCCCCACCTCATCTGACACCCAAGGCTTTTCATTACATTTCCCCAATCACAGCCTTTTTTTTTTTTTTTTTTTTTTTAACGACTGTACAGATGTTTACTTCTGGTCGTCTATTTTTTTTTTAATATGCCTGTACAGATGTTTACTTCAGGCCGTCTAGTTCATCATTTTCCTCAATGAACTTCATTCTGAGTACGACTCTCATTTAGCAAAACCATTTTCAAGAGATTTGATGAGCCATGCTTATAATTCTAGCACTCAAGAGGCTGGTGACGGAGGGCTGGCATGAGTTTGAAGCCAGCATGGTTTAAGTAGTAAGCTCCATGCTCACTTGGGCTACAGAACAAGACCTTCTCTCAAAAATACAAACCAATAAGAACATATAAAAGCACTTTTATTTGGTCTCCATTTTAGTATCATCACATTAAAAAAAATTGACCTGGAAAGTTCCCAGTCAAATATGTATGATACAGACTAACGTAATCAGTTACTTCAGACACAGAGCCAAGACCTCCAGCTAAGCCACCATCCAGTCCTGACTAAAGACACATAGCTCCTTGCTCAGCTCCTGAAACTCAATTATTTCAACAGTGAGCATGTTGCCAGAAATTAAAGTAATTCATCTCTATAGGAGGAAACACATTGAAAACCTTACTGGAATCCAAGTCTGACATCCCTATCTGTGCCCTCAAGAGATTCTAATCTGGGGATGTAGCTCAGTTGGAAGAGTATGTACCTGCCTTGTAGGAGGTGTAGTGGTGCATACCTGTAATTCCAGCTCTTGGAAGCTGGAGATAAGGAGACCAAAAAGCCAAGGGTTGTCCTGGGATACATAGAAAGTTGAAGCTAGACTGGGCCCGATATGTAAAGGCACTGGAACCCACATAAAGGTGGAAGAAGAGAATGGATTCCATGAAAACGTCTCTGACCTCCATATACATGTAAACACAAATAATAAACATAAATATACAAGCAAGCAAATAGTTCCCTATTGCATACAGTCTGTCCTTCCAACCAAGATTTTGCTATTCATCCTGTTATTCTGCTTCCAATGCTGGTAGCCTCTTAGCTACCTGCTTCTTAGACACAGCCTTACTAACAGAGGTTGTATGTCACTCTTTCTATATCAGCACATGCTATGGATCACAGCCTAATAATTTCTAGGTGTCTACCATATATCTCTCAGTCTGATGGCCACACACCCTCTGCCCCAATCACTCTACACTGCCAAACTGCTTCTTATCATGGTGGCCTGGAAGAAGAGCAAATCCAGGTAACAATTACAAAGAAGACAGCAAAAGTCTGCTTCAGCCAGAATCCAAAGCTAATGAAGAATAAAGAGGATAGAAGAGGGTGATTGTGTATGGAAAAGATGGGGATGGGAGTCTGGCTTGGGACAGGCTCTCAGCTTCACAACACAGTGCCCTCCAGCTCTGCATCATGAACACCAGTCGTGGATAGAACTGAATCTGCTTATCAGGCACCTGGGGAATAGCTCCAATTCAGTTTGCCCCTGGACTGCAGCATTCTGTTCAGCTGCAGTCTACATGAACTAAAATGACCTTGGGTGAGAAAGCAGCCATGGCTATCTGCAATATAGCTGACTTTGGCCTCAAGCTGACCAGGAGAGGTGAACTAGCCCCAGTTCCTGACCACACCTGCATTTACTTTCAGTTCCTTGAACTTGAATAGACACACCTTTTAGCTGCACCCCTTTCTGAACAAGTCTTGAAAGTTACAGTTGCTCCTGCAGCCATACACATGCTAAAGAGGCTTGCCAATAAACTGGCAGAAGTTGGGGGCGTAAGAGCCTAGAAAGACCCAGGAAAGAACAAAACATGCCCCACACAGGTCAGTCTGGCTGCTTTTCTGTCTTTGGTTTCCTCAAGGATGTCACTTTTACATGTTTCCTTTTCGACCTTTTATAGCAACAAAATTAAAGCAGAAATATCAATACCTACTTCTGCTAGTTATTATGGCATCTCCTGTAGCCTCAATTTTATTATATCTGGGTATGTATGTAAGGGTGTGGGTGTCCATACCCATGCATGTGAAGTCAACCTCAGGTATCATCCCTAAGGAGATAGCTGCCTTGCTTTTTGGGACATGGGCTCCTGGTCAGCCTGGAACTTGTTGATCAAGCTAACGTGCCTGGCCAGTGAACCCCAGGGATAAGCCTGGCCCCATCTTCCAAGTCCTGGGACTAGAAGCACATGCTACCATGCCTGCTAACTTTTTTACATGGATTTTGAGAATCAAACTCTGGTCCTTATGCTTTCAAGGTCAAGCACTTTACTAATTGAGCATCTCCTCATCCACAATCCCGATTTTAGATAATTAATTGCCTGCTAAGCCAAATGTAGGTGCCTCCTATTTCAAGATGTAACTGACTACATCTCTTTCTTATTTGGTCCACTGCTCTGCTCAATTCACTCTCTGGGACCAAATACTATGACTCATCACCTAAGCCTAGAAAGTGGTCCCCAGCTAGCTCCTTTGCTGTGTTTCTGAATCTTACTTGTATTTTTATAGTTGGTCTTTTGATGTTTGGGTATGTCTTTTAATGCCTTCATCTTAAAACTAAGATGTAATGGATATGGTGGTGAATGCCTTTAATTTCAGCACTCAGGAAGCAGGGGCAGGCCAATCTCTATAAGTTCTAAGTCACCCTGGTCTACATAAAAAGTTCTAGGCTAGCCAGTGTTACATAATGACACCTTGTCTCAAAGACAAACAAAACAAAACAAGTAAAGGAAAACAAAAAGCAAAAATTCAACAAAATCTGGGGTCACTGGGATGACTCGGTGGGTAGGGTGCTTGCCACTAAATCTGGCAATCTGAGTTCAGTTCCCAGAATCCACATGGTGGAAGGAGAGAATAGAATACTTCTTCTGCTCAGGTTATCCTCTGACCTCCTCATGTGCTCTGTGGCATAAACAGACACACAACAACAAAGACAAAACTACAAAATGGAACTAAACTTTCTTTTCTTTTTTTTTTTTTTTAAAACTTTATTTATTATTTATTTATTTATTTGCCTTGGTGTTTGCCTGGAACTGGAACTACAGACAGTTGTTAGCTGCCATGTGGGTGCTGGGAATCGAACCCGGGTCCTCTGGAAGAGCAGACGGTGCTCTTAACTGCTGAGCCATCTCTCCAGCCCCCAGAACTAAACTTTCTTAATGTTGGAAACACTTTCTGTCTCTGTCACAGAGCTTTTATAGGTCTGTGGGCATAATGACTATGCAAAATTGAGACCTTATTTTCTGCCAGAACCCGATGACATTGTCAACACAGGTGCATCTTCTAACAGCTGGCAGGATGCTCTCGGGTGCTTCAAAATGAAAAGGGACAAGAGAGGCAGGAAGCAGGACTCTACATCCCATCACACCTGCTAACTCTAACTGTATGCTGCCTGCAAAGGCCCTGGGTTCATCACACTCTGCATTATTCCACCTGCCTCCTGCTCTCCCAACCATTTTCCATCTGCAGAATTAGAATGAAGCTGAACTTTTGGGAACTCAGGACACGAAAGCAAAATGCTTAAATATCTGTTGTTAAGCCATTTCTTTACAGGGCAACTACATGTCACTTAGGCAACCGTGCTTTCATGCTCATTACAGGGAGAACAAATGGATTTGGAGAGGAGAGGAGGCTAACGGAATGACCAGGGAAGAGGGAAGGCTCTCGGAAACAAGTCTTCCATTTTCCCTGACGGACTCGGGAGGAAGCATCTGTGTTTCTTGGGACAGGAATTCAATATGTTCAGGAGTTGCCAGGGGCTGAAGAACAAACTCAATTGCTCATTCCAGGACTGTGGCTCAGGCCAGCACCAGAGTATATGCCAACAGGCTTGGCCCTCCACACCCACTGTGGCCAGATTGTTCTGATACATTCACTTTTCTGACCACATTAAACCTGGAGGACCCAACATGTAAGTGAACAAAACAACACAAAGTCCTGGAACACAGCTCCTTGACATCCAAGGGGAAGTATCTGAAGTTCATAAACAGCCTTAGGACTTTGTATTGGAACAAAGGCTATAAAACTTAGTGTGCTGTGTCAATCTGTGAGGCCCAGGAAGGGGAGGCTGGCTAGGGGGATGTCAAAGGCGTCACGAGAAAGCACTCAAGAAGTGACATGAACAAGAACACTGGCTAGAAGCCAGAGCTGCTCCAGGCCAGCAGCGTGGGTCTGAGCATCTACTGATTCCCAGGCCTGCCTCCTAAACTCACATGTCTTGGTCTCAGTCCATGGAGCTAAGGAAAGACTGGTAGTCCTAGGAGCAGCAGGTCTGCAGGAGCAAGGTGACTGAACCACTTGAGATTGACAGCCACAGGGAACAAACAACCCAACACTGGAAAGAAAGAGGGTCACACAATGACTTCAGAGCCAGAGACAGGGTCAGGACTATTATACTCCACACACATTCATCGATCAACTGTGACAGCAGTTTAACACTCTGAAGACTCTCTGGACGACAATACTAATAGTATATTGTTTTGCTTAGTTCCTCTGTTACTCCAATGACAAATACTTTGACCCTTTTCCTTCCTACACAAACACATTTCTACCATACACTGTGAGCATCTCTGAAGAGATGGCCATAACATAGAATTTTCATGAAGGCCATTTGCACTTATTCAAAGTTTAATAATGTACATAGTGATATAAAAAAATCAAAGTGTAGCCATGTCCATAACGCCATCATTTATGATAGTCAAAAGTTGGAACCTGTATTCATAGATAGATGAACAGATACACCAAATGTCATCCATATACACCACAAATACTATTCAGTCTTAAAGCAAAGGCAGCATACTAAGTGAAATAAGATAGTCACAAAAGCACATGTATTTTGTGATTACACTCTTATGAGGTAACCAAGGTTTTCAAATTTCTCGAAACAGATGGTAGGTAGTGGGGGCGATTCCAGAGATTGGTGTGAGGATGATGGGGAGCTAGTATTTTATGGGTTCAATTTCAGGGATTTTTGTTAATTTGAGGGTTTTTTTTTTAAAACAAAGTCTCAAATACACACACACACACACATATATATATATACACACATACATACATATATATTCCAAGCCAACTTCAATTTCAAAATCTTCCTGCTTCAGCTTACTGAATACTACATACTTACAGAATTACATACAAAACATCTGGAACTGAATGGTGGCAATGACCGCTGTACAACAAAACTTATCACCACACAATTTTAAATTTAAAAATGGTTAAAATGATAATTTGTTTTTGTTACACACCTTTACCACAATTCAAAGACACAAAAGTAGATGCGAGAGTGATCTGGCTGCTACATCTGTCACCCCACTGGAATGCCAAGGTTGTTTTGGTTAATCTGGCTAGCTAGGCAGTGTTCCCTTCCTCCCTTACCCCTGCATCCATGCATGTTCCTCCTGTGGCTCTGCACTCAGATGAAGAGGATGAGACCTTCCCCAGTAGAGGATTGGTCTTGGGTCAGGGGTATATGCTGCACTCCCTTGCTAGAACCTCCAAACAAGCTCTCAAGGACTCAAAACTGAAAGTCTCATGTAGCAGATAGAATTCTGCTGCCAGCAAGTCCACCTTTATTCCACTCACAGAAGCCTTCTGCATCCAGCATGCAAGATAAACATGCCATCCACGTCCACACATCTACATAACTACAGCTGTTAATCACCATGCCTAGAATGCCCTCCCCAAACCATCTGCTAGCCAAACCCTCCTTATTCCTGACATCTGCTCAGGCTTTGCTACAGGATGGACGTTCAGGCTGGTGCCCTTTATCACAATCCACCCCAGAGTTCCACCAACTCAGTTATTATAGCTGAACTCAAGCCTCTAGTCACCATCCAGTGTGCATTGTTTGCTTACTTATTTCTACCAAAGGTCATACCTTTTTTGAGAGCAAGAAATATGACTTACATCTATTTGTATGCAAGAATATAGCACTAAGGCCCAGGAGGGTGACAAGCAAAGGTCAAAGAAGTGAACAGACATAATTAACAGAGGTTATTCACAGAATGTGAGAAAAGAGGATGCTATAAAAGGGTAAAATAGGCTCTCTGGAAATTAACAGACGGCATGGATGCCGAACTATGCAATGAAGAATTTAATAAGAATCAACCTAACTGGGCTATAATCTCAACATCTGGAGGCTATGGTAGGAGGTTAGTGAGTTTGAGATCAACCTGGGTTATAGGGAGCTCCAGCCCAGCCAGGGATACACAGTGTGACATTATCTGAAAAAGTAAGCAGCCAATCAACGAAACAAACAGGACATGATCAACTTTAAGCTGTCCATTCCACAGTGCATCATTGATTGCCTATCTATGCCCATAGTGGTCTTCTGCAAAATAAAAGCTTCTGAGATTCCATGACTGGCCAATCAGGACTATAGTTCAAGTTCAAAGCCACTATGGGGCGGCGGGGGGAACCAAGTTTAAGAACCATGAGTTGCATATGATTTCAGTCAGAATCAATGGGGAGGCAATGGGTTTGCAGATGAACTTCTTCTGTCTAACGCACTCAGCTCCTCTCAGTTCTGGCTCCTGTCCGTATGGAATGAGAAGCTGAAAGACAATGGCCCTAGAGACACAGTCCTGACATTGTTGAACAGCTCAGGTGCCTGTAGGGTTTGGCTATAGAACTCTTAGAACCATCACTGAGTCTGAGATGGGAGTAGATACCAGATCGATAAGGACTCCTGGGGAACCTGGACAGAGGAGTTGATTTCCTACATCAGCTTCAACCCTAGCACAACTTACTCCAGCCACAGGCAGACGACAAAAACTGATCTTGAACTTCGGGCTTAGTCACTACCTTGATTTTTTTTGTTTGAGAGATTGAGTGGTTTTGATGAAGCAGTTTTTAATGGTCTAATGAAGTTATAACTTCATTATTTTAAGAGAAAAACTATATCTAAATAATAATGTCTATAATCTATAAAATCCTTAAAAGGGTGTTAACAGATGTTATCTTCACAAGTGTAGTAGTATGATTTTGGGTTGTATAAATGAGACTTTAGAGTTAAATATCGAGGGAAGGCTGAAATATCAGAGAGAGGAAGTATTAGAGTCAACTTTTACTTAGCTGTTTTGTAACTTTTTTAGCCTTGTTTTTGGTCTTTATTGCTTGCTGTTTTGGTTAGTCATTTTTTGTCTTTGTTTGGTTTTTAGAGCCTTTATATATCATATCTTATTTAGGTTAGGATTAAAGGCGTATAGCCTTCAATTCATAGAAACAGAAGAAGTTCTGTCTTTGGAGTTATGGGATTAAGGGTGTTGGTCACCACTCCCAGCTTTCCCTGTGCTGGGATTAAAGGTGTGTGATTGACTCAGCTGTTTATCTTTGTATTCAAGGATCAAGAATTTCCTAAACTGTCTGCCTAAGATTTGACTGTGTGATCTCTCTGATATCCCAAGATTTATTAAATATCTAACATTTATCCACACAACAGGATATTTATCAGCTGGGCATGGTAGCACACACCTTTAATCCCAGCACTGGGGAGGCAGAGGTAGGCAGATCTGTGAGTTCAAGATTAGCCTGGTTTACAGAGCGAGTTCCATAACATATGGAGTTGCAGTACTGCTCAGCTCTGCAACCAAGGAGACCCAGAATCAAGTTTTAAACTACATATTGCAAATAAACAAAACCCACAACAACAAACAGCAGGAAAGATGCCAGACCTAATCTCAGAGATGCTCATTTGGGAATCTGGTGAAGAGGCCAAGGTTGCTTTTCTTTTTGTTTCTAATGTGAATGGTGGTAAGAAAGGAGGACCCAACCATGTCTAAAGGACACCTTTTTCCCTTTGTAAGTATATTTGATGAAGGTTATACATAGGATAAATGAAGATAAAGTTAATTTCATGTTAGAGCTTCAAGCAATGAAAGCTTTTGGGTGCAGACTGGTTGATTGTTGCACTGTTCTTCCATGTCTGGTCAGTCGGCAGCAGAACCAGGTAACTGCCTGAGACAGAAAGAGACAAATCTGAAAGTGAACAGAAAGTGAACAGATCTGAAGTTTGCTGTTATCTTCTGGGTTCCCAAGACTTTTGTCATTTCTAAAGGTCCCTGGGCCTGTGTCAACCACAACTTCAGCTCCACCATTTTCACAGAACCCATGATTTAGCTTACAAAACGTTCTAATTGCCAGGGGTAGTGGCATATAACTATAATCCTAGTACTTGGAGGAGAATCACAAGTTCAGGTCATCTTGAGTAATAGCACGTTTAAGCAGGCTTAAGTGTCAATAGTAAAACCTGTCTTAAAAACCCAAGGACCAGGGAGCTGGGTGTGGTGGTGCCTAGCTATGATCCCAGCATTTGGGAAGCAGAGAAAGGAGGGCCGCTTCAAGCTGGAGTCCAGCCTGCATAGACTCAGTCTCAAAAACAGGACAAAGAATAACCAAAGGCAAGGTAGAGATCAGTCAGAGAACATTATATTTAGGTCCTTGGGTTCAACCCTCAGCAGAGGGGGTATAAAGTAAAAAAGAAAAAAAAAAAAAGAACCGGAATGAAAATGAGAAATACAAAATCTGTTGGCTATCTAGGGGGACTCCAATCTAGTCCACCGATGTCATGCAAGAAATCTAAATTGCCATTGCTGTCCCAAGGGGACTTGTATATTCATTCCAGCTACAGAATTCATCATATTATCATAGGCACCTGAGATACCCTGCAATAGTGCCTAGAGACTTATTTCAGCCATAACAGGTTCAAGTGACTTTCAGATGATCCTTCTTATAGCTATTTCAGATAATCACTCAAGCCCTGCCCACAGCTGTCATCAATTAGTCCAGAAGGACCACCTCCCTTTGCCTGTGATATCAAGTGCTCTTGTATGACTAGGTCTGTAAGCAAACCACTCACCCTCACCACTACAAGGTGGCAACATGTTCTCTGCCATGATGGTCAGCTTTGCCTCAGTGCCATAGTAAGGGACCCAGCTGGCTATGGACTGAGGTCTCTGCCATAGGCTAAAATCAGCCTTTCTTTCTTTAAGATGTCTCTGTCAGAGGCTTGCATCCTGGTGATGAGAAACTCACATAGCTAAGCATGCATAAAAACAATAAAAAGAGTCACCTTAGAATAAAGCAATGTGTCTGGATCACACATACATTACTTTTTAATATATTTTTTATTGCAACAGTTAAAGCAGACTCATAGGAAAGAACCAGTGTGATTTGCCATCATCCATTCTCTTAACTGAAGGTTGCTAAAACCATGACTACTATGCTGGAAGCAAATCCTGATATATGCACGCGTGCGTGCACTCACACACACAGACACACACACACACACACACAGACACAGACACACACACACACACACACACACACACACAGAGTCTCATACCCTTTTGACCTCATCAAAAGTTTTTAGAGGAAACCTGTGTTTGAAACATTTGGATTCGTAAGTGTTGACAGGTTTTTATCACACATCAGTTGAAGCTGATGTCCAGGGCTGGTAAAAGACTTCCCCTCCAAGTTCCTCTGCAGAAAACTCAAACCTGGAACTCACATCTTTGATTCTTAGCTTTATGCTTTTTATGTTGCCTGATGTCTGTACTTTTCAATGGTCCCTACCATTGCTCCAGGAAATAAAATTATTCATTAACATCTCCATTCATGGAGTCAGACAGGAGTGCATCATCTCCATTCTTCAATGCATGTTCAATGAGTTCTTTGATGTTTATGCAATCCTATCTTAAAACAGGAAGTAAGAGGAGGAAGAGGAACTCACTGGAAAATATAGGGCCAGGGAGGTTTCCAGGGTTCTAGGTGGGAAGCTGCAACATCCTGTGCACCAGTTCTTCCCACCCTTAGTAATAGAGCCTGCCCTCATTTCCTCTGCTGCTTGCTACCCTCTACAGCACTCAGAACACAAGCCAGTAACCTGGGGAAGGTACAGAGTACTCACAGGGTCAGAAAAGCACCGTCTAAGGACCTTCTGAATGTACATGGCTTCCAGGCAGGAAGTCAACAAGTTCACTGCTGTCTGAAAGACTGAGAAGGTGGAGGAGAAGTTCCTCCGAAAACATGTTTTGTGGACAAGAGGCAATTGCACAACATCAAGAGACCAGAATGATGGAAGAGGGTAAATTAAGCAGGCCCTCAGAGAAAAGGCAGTGGCGGCTTTGGGACTCTGTACTCAGGGGAGCTCTGAGTGGCAGCTGCTCCCTGTAGAGAGGAGACAAGACAAGCCTGGAATACAGCCACTGCTTTCCCCCCGTGGCTGGGCACATATTGACAGGTCTTGGGGCCTAACAACCATCCCAAATGATTGAGGGCCTGACAGACTGATTTATGAAGCAGGACAAGTACCAGCGCTAAAAATAGCCCAGGTTGCTTTTCCTTCTAGCAACTCCCACAGCCCATTAGAAACAAGGACAGGCATCCTCACAGGGACAGGCATCCTCACTATGGAGGGGTTAGCCTCATGATCCCCTGCAGATACCCTAAAACCACAAAGGCTTAAGTTCCTTACAGAAAACAGTGCAGCATACACATATAACCTTTGCACATCCTCTTGTATACTTTAAATCATCTCTGGGTGACTTACAATCCATTAGTCAATGTAAATGCTATGAAACAGTTGCTCCTGTACTTTGTTTAAGGGTTAACAAGAAAATAAAAATGTGCACATGTTCGGACAGATGTTCAGTTGTTTTCCCCAGGATTGTGTGGCTCAGCAGTAGGGCAAGGCCAGGACATTAGATCTGCTTTTTGAAAAAATCAGAAGCAGAGATGGAGGACGATGTAAAAACGTAACATGACTAACTCAACACTAGCCAATTCCATCACTCTCCTCTGACTCCTTCAACTCATTCAAATGATGTACAAGCAGGAAGGCTGGAGAGACATCAACCTTGTCTTTCAGAAGGTACAACACCACTCCAGGGAGGCTCAGGGCTACACACTCCACAGTAGAGAGGAGAAAGCTTTCCCAGGAGCTAGGAGAGTCACAATTTAAGGTTTTCTTCCTTAAGAAAAACATGGTCTCTAAGGTTTGACTTCCCTCTCTCTATAAAAGGCATGTTTTACGGTCTCCTGCACTTCTCAGCAGCCACCACATACTTTCCACACCTAGAAAGTTAAATGGAAAAAGTCTCCTGAAGTTCTTTTGACAAAGCCACACTGAACCCTAATGTGAATTTATTTCATAAAAAGCATTCATATCGCTTTGTGCAACCCTGGCAAGCCCTCCAACCTCTCTGGGTATCATTACCCCTCTGCACAGTGAATGCCTCGATTTAGAATGTATTTGAGAATCTTCCTGGAGAATAGAAACTCCAGAACCCTTGTAGGGAGAGTAGAGGAAATGAAGGTAAGTGTACAGAAACAAAGACATAGGGCAGACCTTAGAGCAAAGGAATAAGGATGGAGAAGAAAAAGGTGCAGATATAGAGGAATTGCGGTGTGGGGCTTTGTGCTGTGAGCAGAAGGAAGTCACATGCATAAGGTTTTTTTAAAAAGTGAAAAACAGAGGCAGATGTTGAACATGATCTTGGCAACAGCACTGAGAATTCAGAAGGAAAGACACTGGAAATAAGAAATCCAGAAAAGAGTAAGAACATGTACCAAACGTTGAGCTATACAAATTTCTTATGTCTGGATGAAATCATGTTATAATACTGTCAAGCAGGATGAGAAAATGGTCTCTAAATTCTATGCTTAGAAGAAGTAGCAATGCATTCGATGAGGAGAGCACAAAGGATATCCTAGGCATCCTATACCAGAGAACCAGGAAATGAGTCAGAGGAAATTTCCAGAAACCAGGCAGTCATTCACTGGGACCCCTTCAAACCCCTTCTCAAGTCCTTGAAACATTAACTCTCCTCTAGAACTGAAGGTAAGAAAGAGGTAAAAGAGTAGGTTGCATTCATCTCATAGGACTTAGGGAGTTCCAGGCATAAGGCAGGTTGCAGAAAAAATGGAGGCCTCAGTGAACACCCAGGGTAGAGAGGAAGGTAGGATGCAGGAAGGATTCTAAGGAGATGCTGAAGAAAGGGGAAGACACTAATAGAGTCAGAAGTGAGCTAGCAAGCCTTTAATCTCAGCACTCAGGAGGCAAAGGCAGATGGATCTCTTTGAGTTCAAGGCCAGCCTGGTCTACAAAGTGAGCTCCAAGATAGGGATAGACAGAGAAACCCTATCTCTAAATAAATAAAAATAAATAAAGAAAGAAAGAAAGAAAGAAAGAAAGAACTGGGAGAGATGTTAGAAGTGGACAGAGTTGTCAGTCATTCAACTTCTAATAGATCAGTGGAATCTCTAAAAAGCAGTTGTTCCAAAGCTACTAAAATCTCCCCACCACACACCAAGCATCCACTTTGTCAGTTCTTTAAAGCTGTGCTTCACAACTGTTAAAATTCTTAAGACTCTCTCAGGGTCTTTGTTAATTTGTTAAGCTCTGCAATTTTGAGAGGCATCTCTTAATTTCTAACAAAGTCTTGAAGACATTAACACTATAAGAAGCAGCTTTCCCTCCAGAGGAACACCTGACCCAGTCTTGATGTTGGGGTGAGGAAAGCAGATCTGCCTGGAGTAGATGCTGAACTAAGCCACCTTGGGACCTCCTGCCCTTGCTGGGGAGGAGATAAGGAGATGGGGAGAAGAGAGAGTGACTGGGAGGGGCGAAGGGGGAAGAGAGTTTGAACAAGGGAATATATGGATAAAAAATATGACTTTATTCATAATAAAAATAAATAAATAAACTAGAAAAAAAAGAAGAACCAGCCTTAGGCAGCAATGCCCTTGGGCTGTTGGCTGCTACTATTCTATGATCCCAGGCATTAGAATATGTCAGTATTCCAAGTGCTATAAAAATACAACATAACCTATGTAGTCGGGACTTTCTGTCCCAGCCAGAAACTCTCAAATGCTTGCAACCACTTCCCAAATAATTGACTCAGAGGTTTAATTTTATAATAACTGCTGGGCCAGTAGCTCAGGCATATTAATATCTAGCTCTTACACTTAAATTCACTCATTATTATTATCTGTGTTTAGTCATGTGACTCTGCTTTTTCTCAGAACAGTATTCTCATCTTTTTTCCTCTGTGTCTGGCTGGCATCTCCCACTCTGCTCTTATACTTCCCAGAATTCTCCCAGTCTGGTTGCCCTGCCTCTATGTCCAGTCTAGCTTCTGGTCAATCAGCATTATATTAAACAAATATTTACAGTGACAAATATTTAGAGTGTACAAAAGCACAACTTATTTCTCAGAAACAGTCAAAGATCAGACTGCACCACATACATGATAAAACTCTGATGCATACATGATAGAGAAGGAGCACTCACATCACAAATTCTCAGAGCAGAGATTTCTTCCAAAGACTAAGATCCACCTACTGTCAGGAGGTGCCAATACTTCCCTGGGGGGTCAAATGAGACAAGGGATCTCAAAGTAGGCTGAAACCACAGGGAAACATAAAATGCTGGCATCCAGTATCACTCCCAAACATTCTGACTGAATTGGTTTATATACATAGCTTGGGTGTTAAGGTAGATATTTAATTTCCAAGATGATTTAGTATGCCTCTAAGTCTTAGGATCATTAGAGATGCGAATTACAGAGACCATAGATACCAAGAAGATGTCATCCAGTCACTTCACAGTCCTTGTCTCTCCCCGTTGTTACAGCTGATACATGCACCATACAAAGACTCCATCCTGCCCTTAAGCTCCTCAGTGAAGCAGCTTCAAGTTTAGATCAGATTTCCTGTCTTCTGAATTCCTGACAACCCATAGTCCTAAGTAAAAAGATGCCTGAATGTTTGGGTAGGAAAAACAGCAGTATCCTTTGTTTTCCTCAGAGGCATAGAGAAAGGTAGTGTACAATTCCTGTGGATGTGTGCACAAAAGTATCCCAGTGTATGTCTATGTGTGTACAATGTGGAGGCCAGAGGCCAGCATCAGGTATCTTCTTCATCTCTCTACCTTATTTTCTTTAAGATAGATAATTTAATAAACTTGCCGCTCAGTGAGTCTACTAGGCTGGCTGGCCAAAGAGCTCTGAGCATCCCCCTAATTCACTGGCTCTGTTGCCCCTGCTATTCATGTGGATGCTCAGATTCAAAGTGAGATCTTCATTCTTATACAGCAGACACTTCTCCAAGTAAACTGTCTCCTTAGCTCCAGGTCTGAGCTTTAATCACATCAAAGTGTCTAATAAAACTCATGCTCAGTACCAGCCACAACCAGTCAATAAGGTTTTTTTCTAATGAAGATGTTATTTTATGCTTTGAAGGTCATGTTTTTCTCTTGTGATTATGTAACTCTGCCATAGAAACATATAAGTGACAACAGACAATTACAGGTAAGTGAATATGCCCATGTACTAATAAAACTTTATAAAAATAGTTAATGGGTCAGATTTGATCCATGAGCCACTATTTGCTCAGCTGTGATTCCAGCATTCAAGAAGTTGAAGCAGAGGTACCACAAGTTTGTAGTCAGACTGGGCAACATAACAAGACTCTGTCTCAATTATTTTTTTAAATGTTTATCATGAAATGAAGTGGAAACTAGGTAGTTAATACATGATTCAGTATAACTAAAGAAAATTACAAGTGAATGAGTTAACATGTAAAATACTAATAAAAATAGAACTATTGATATACATTATTAGAAGGCATAAATATATCTCAAAGACATTATGCTGCTTGGGAGAAGTTCATGTCAACAGATCACACTCTGTACGATTCTTCATGTCTGACATTCTCCAAAGGACAAAACTACAGTGAAAGAAGAGATCAGCATGGTTAAAACACCCAAGTTCTCTTGCAGAGGATCGGAGTTAGGCTCCTAGCACCTACATGGTGGCCTATAGCCATCCATAACCCTAGCTCCCAGGGATCTAATGCCTTCTGACCTCCATGGGCATCAAGCACACAAATGCTGCACACGAATGCTTGCAGGAAAAATACCCTGATTCATAAAAATGAACATATAAATCTCTAAATTTGAGACTTGAAGACATACAAAACTAAACAAATATCAGCAGTCCCTAAGGATTAGGGGAAAGAAAAAGATATGACTACCAAGTGACAGTACCAGGGACATTTTAAAGATGAAATATTCTGTAGTCTGACAGTGAGGGTAGCTACACAACTCAGATTACAGCTATAAAATCAATGTTACTGTGTTAACTTAAAAAACAAAGTGAAAATTAGGCTGGAGCACATTAGGATAGGGAACATCGCCCAAGCTCTCCTTATTCTTCAGGAAGGCTCCGGTCTGCCAATCCTAGCATAGGCTGGAGATCATCCTGCTCTCCGGAGCAGAAACTAGACTGACAGTTCTGGACGGGCTGCCTCCAAGGTCAAACTCAGGGTCTGCAGAATCTCCCTAAGGAGAACATCACTGAAGTGACTGAAGAAGATAGGGGAAGATTCCCCAATACTGGGTCCCCTGCAGCACATATGCAGCCAGTCCCGGTAGGGACAAGATCACTGAAGAGGGGCCACAGCATATTGAGGGTCATCAAAACACTCTGCTACTAAGCTATGATTACTGCATTTCCTGTGGGAAGCCATTGAGCCATTATAGAGATACACTATTCTCTCAAGGAGTTGCAAACAAATCTGGACATGTCTCTATAGTCCCCAAGGCTTGGTATAAAGAACTCTCAAATATTCACGTATTCAAGTAATTGTCTAGTTTTTCTGGGCAGGTGCCTCACCCACCTCAGTTCTGTTCATAGCAACACTGGACAGACTGTCCAGTTGGGTTCTGAACATTTCTGCCTCCTCATGAAGTGTAAATCAAATAAGGGTCACAGAGATAGAGCTCAAACCTGAAAGAACACTATATAATAGATGTGTGTCTTGGCATACAGTGGGAGGAAGGTCCTCAGGCTGTAGCTGATGACGTCATCAGATAACCATAGGTTAGAGAGGAAGGGGACAATCCGGTGTGTCCAGTCCTTCCTCACACCATCCCTTCCATAACTGTCTCAGCATGTTTCTCCTTCCTAGACATCACATCTCTGTGCTTTAGTCTGTGGAGCTCAGAAGACAGGGAATCCACGAGCCAGAGAGTGGCCCAGGCTTCAGGCAGCATTCTGGAACACACAATGAAGAACCACCTTCCTGTTCTCCACACACTGCAAAGGGGAAAGCAGCTTTCAGGGCACAGAGTTTTGTGTTCCTTCAAGTTCCTATGTCTGTGGCTTCATTTCAAGAAGGTAGGAGGTTTAGAATATAGCTGGGTTAGGACTAGGTGTGGTGTGAGCGGGCTCCGAAGGATGCCACTGGTGTCCTCTGAAGAACTTGACTGAGAAGCTGCGTGTAGCAGCACATGTCTGAGATCCTGTTCTGTCACTTGGGAGGCAGAGGCATAAGGACTGGAACTTGAAGGCCAGCAGCCTTGGTGCCTGTAGAGAGGAGAGGAAAGGAGAGGAGGGAAGAGGAGGAGGAGGAGGAGGAGGAGGAGGAGGAGGAGGAGGAGGAGGAGGAGGAAGACAAAGACAATGATTCTCAGGAAAAGCCATGCAAGGTAACTTTACAAGAAGGTGGCCACCTGCAAGAGGGCCAGAATCAACTGTGCTGGCTCCCAAAAGACTTCCTGTCCCCAGGCTGTGAAAAATAAACAGCTGCTACTTGGGCAACCCTGTCTATCATGCTCCTTTATCAAGCCCAAGCTGATTAAGACAGAACTGGTAGAGGAAATCATAAAAGTTATCAGTATCCAAGGCAAGAGAGATGGCTGCCCACGATAACTGATGTGGAGCTGAGCTCAAGCCCTGGGAACCTGCACAGAAGTGGTCTCTCCCATTTAAAGGCCACCTATTCTTCCTTACGCTACCATAATAACTCTCACATAATCATTTAACCATTGAACCCAACAATCTTTTATAAGTCTGGGGGCACTATCATAACTATGATCCTATGTAATATCAACCTAGTTCTCACCAACTTGGCCTCTGGTTCCTTTCCATAAGTAATTCCAGCCACACATAATTGCTTTTCAGTATGAAAACATAACCGCTCTCCCTTCACTGCACCCTTGGGAATATTCCAGATCATGCCAGGTATCAGAAGAAAGGGTACCTTCTACCCCCTCCTTATCTTCCTAAAACATCTTAGGACCTCACTGAAAATGTTTCACGGCACCTCATGCCCCAACAAGGTGATCAAAACTGACGATGACCCAACCAGACTCACAGCAGCTCTTTCTTTCTCATCGGGTAGCTCTCTACAATTTGTGGCTTCTATGCTGTGTCCAGTGTGTGATAAGAGGACCTCAGAGACCCTGTAGGGGCTGAGACCCGGGCCCACATATCCAGTTCTGTATCTTCCCCCTCAAAGCCACAGTCCCAGCATTCCTATGTAGGTATCCCACATAATATTTATTGAACAAAATTTTAAAAATAAAAACACACACACAAACAAAAACAACTGATTTGCTGCAATGGTTCAAATGTACTACTGCATTCTGTCTGTCCTGAGGGTTTTTAGTTTTTTCCACATCTAAACTTGGACTTAGCAATTATTACCTTCAAGTTCCAATTCAGTCCCTAATCCATATAAATAGCCTATAGTTCTATTTCAAATAAGACCGCCTCTGACTACAACAACCTAAAAAAATAGCAGCAATTAGTACTCATGGGGCTAATTTTACAATAATTATATGTAATATATATTTTAATAATTTTTATATAAGTAATATATATATACACTTCCTGCTCTTAACACAATTCTTTCTTTTCCTTGCAACCAGAATAGTAACCCTTTAAAAGCAGACATATAAGTTTTTTGAAGGTAGACATTATGTAAGGACAGGCTCTTGTCCTCTTTAGTGTCTATTCATAGAAGGACTTCCTCTAACAATGTAGACGCCTGGCTGCGGCTGCTGTGTTAAGAATGTGAAGAAGCAGACGAGAGGGAGCAAGGAAGCATCACAGAATCCAGCTGTTCCCAGTGGGGCAGGAAAGGCATCAAGAACATCAACCCAGGCTTGCTAACATAATCCACACCTAAAGAAAAGAAGACCCCAGGCAGGTGGGTCTGCGGGTGGCCCCTTGGCTGCTGCCATTTAATGTGAAAAGAGCTAGTCTTCCAAAAGCAACTCCACGGTCCCTTCTGTTTATTTTTAACATATCTGGCTACTCTAAAGAACATAGCACAAAGTCTCAGCACTATGGATCTATGCATTTGATCAGTGGTTATTTAGCAGCTCTCAGACTCCATGGTCAATACCATGGTTTTCCATCTACAGACCATAGAGTTGGCCTTTGTAGCCTGCTTTTCTTTCCTTAATGACTTTTAGGTAATGGGGCTACTGCCTGGATCACAGGCAGATGGTTCTCTTTACTACTTTTTCAAAAGAAAATTGAAAAAGGAAAAAGAATAGAGGTGACAGCTCTTTGAAAATTACCTCTAATGGGCAACTTGTTTTGTAGGAATCAGAACACTCTGAGTCCAAATCAAAGATCTTCTATGACAATGTCCCAAATCATGCGCCATTTAACAATTTATTGGTGTGCAATAATTGTGCCAAAAGGAAAACAGTTTTCTTCCAGGCTAAAAGGAGCTCAATTTCATCTACTTTTCCCCCCAGCCCAGCTTTTTAAAAATGTATAATTAGAAGGACACTTAGTTGCAACCAATTACATTTAGATCACAGCTTAAAAGTAAGCACTTAAAACAATCTGATTGTGTTTGTTCATTTCTTAAAATGTTGAAAATCACTTCTTCAAAAGGTCTCTTATTTCCCATCTCCTTATCTCTTAACTACCTCTCCTGTCACTATAGAGAATAAAGGCAAATCCAATTTACACACAGGGATCTTACATCTGATAATGAACAGTGCATTGAAGGACCGGTAAGGGACATTGACCTTGAGAAACTGGCTACAAGGTGGCTCACACTTATCAACTCAATGAGTTTAACAGACAAGTCAGCCCTAACCCCACCTGTTTCTCTAGATATACCAAAGCTTCTTCTAAGCAAGAAAGGGCTACAGCTTAGCAGAAATGCTCTAGCACCGCAGTGGAAAAGAACTGCACCTCCATGTGCCTTTTGCCTGAAAGCATCTTGGGTCCTTGCTGGGTCCTTTCCATTTGGAAGTAGAAATCTGGTAACAGGAGACATTTGTTCCCATGTTTCCCCATGACAGCCTCCACCTCACCCCCTACAGACACATTTTTTTACCTAGCTCTCTTTGGTATTCAATTAGTCGGTTACTGAGTTTCTCAGATGGACCCGAATGACTCCTGGTTCATGCTTCTGTTCTACTCCTCGGCTGGTTTCCTCTTTAGAAAAATGTAGCTGTTCTACTGACTTCACTTTTAATTTGGCTCTTGTGGTTTTCACCCATTTTTGAGCATTCTCTCCTTCATTTTTAGTGTCCTTTTCTTGTTTTAGGATGCAGCATCTTTTTAATATTAATTTTGCTGTCACTACTTCCCCAGTTTCTTTTGTGATTTCTGCCATCTGCTTTCTTTAGCTTAGTCGATTATGTATATATGCAGACAGCCAATACCTGTAAAGATATAAATATATACACACACAAACACAGAGACACACATGTGTCTCTGTGTTTCTTTAAATAAGTTACTTCATGGAGTTTGGCTGCTGATTCAAATTTATAAGGAAGAACTGTAAAAGGCAAGTGTTTTGAAACAATATGAGGAGTTACTTGTTGCCACAAAGATTTCACTGATACCAAGCTTTACTATAAAGTAACCAGAAGACAAACTAGGCTTCTATTTGTAGAAACCTCCATAGATAAGGATCTGGAAGTCCTCCCAGCAGGACTGTTCAGTTACTCCAGGATTAGGAGTATAGGAGTACAGGAACAAGATGGTGGAACCAAGGGAGAAGTCTTGGGGTATGAGCAATTGCTGTGACATCAGGCACCAGATCAGTGTAACTTGGAATAGAACTAGACTTACCAGGAAGACACAGGGCTTGATTTGGACCAAGCCTCATGGTGCTTGTTTGTGATGCTGACACTTGGGAGACTGATGACGGAAGATCTCAAGTTCAGGGCTAGCCAGGCCTACATAGTGAGACACTGTCTCAAAAAACAAAACAGTTTGGTTTTGACACAACAATTTTGAGATGCCTTTGGGA
This sequence comes from Sigmodon hispidus, assembly GCA_004025045.1. NCBI lineage: Eukaryota > Metazoa > Chordata > Mammalia > Rodentia > Cricetidae > Sigmodon > Sigmodon hispidus. The sequence continues at coordinate 22,263 of PVIH01001854.1, forward strand.
AAGCTAAGAGATGTTACACAGGAAGTGAGTGGGTTATATAGTTGGAATTTGAAGTCAGAAAAGAGAGCTAAGCCAGAGATAAAATATCCGGAAGTCTATGGAAAGTTGCAAGTTATCTGAGATTGAGCAGAGTGATTTTAGAAACAGAGAAAGTGGTACAAATAACATAGATACCAAACAGGCTGTTGTGATTCTCCATGAAACAACAGAAAAATGGTATTTTGTATATGTGCATGGTTCTATGATTTGAATATCCCACCTAAAACTTATTGTGCCAGAAAATTCTTTTCCAGTAGAGCCCGTGGAGGTGAAGCCTAATAGGATATGCACCAGCATTCAATGGATTAACACCATTCTAAAGGGTTATCTTGTACTCTTGTGCCTCCACTATGTGAAGAAACAGCAAGAAGCCCTTCATCCAATGCCAGAACCTTGATCTTGGGTATCCCTGACTCCAAAACTGTGAGAAGTAAATTTCTTGATCAATTACCCAGTCTATAGCATTCTGCTTCAGCAGTACAACACATTCTAAGGCAACCTAAAACCTTACTGCAGTTCGAATTCATGGGAGGGATGGCCAAAGGAAGTGAAATCAGGGTGCAGTGTTAGAAGGGAAAGTTAGAAAACAAACCAAAGAGGCAATCAAAATCCATGCTAACAATGTAATCCGAGAAGCCAAGAAAGACAACTGACTGCAACACCCCGCGGGTCTGGAGAGAACAGGGAAGGGTCAACTATTTCATCAAGATTTACTGTGGCAAAAGGATGCAGCTAAAGTCCTTTTAAGATGAAAAATGGAATATGAACCCAGAGGAAGAGCAAACAATTAGCTTAGTAATGGTAGGTTTATTTAAAGGTCTCAATAAATGGCTAAATACAATTTTTATGTTGTATTTAAGATTATTGGTACTTTTGGGTCTTGGGGCATTTACGATTGCTTCATAGTTAACTGGCACCCACTATATTATTTTGGATAGGATAATAACTGTTAAGTAGGAACAAAAGCATTCTAAGCCATTGCACATAATTTGTAATTAAAAGAAGTTATACATTCTTAACTAATCAGATGGTTCATTTTACCTCCATAAAAATGTAAGTTAATCTAAATATGATTCTGTGTTCCTCATTCTCTCATTCTGTAAATGAGCAGAAATTCTCTCATTAAAACATTATTGGACTAATACTATAATAAAGTTTTCCCCAGAAAAAAGTTCATTAAAAGAGATGCTGGTCATGACACAATCCACTAGAGAACAATTTAACAGGAAGTTATCCAACATCTGGGAGGGGAGCTGATTTCAGGGTTGCTCCTTCTTCTGGATAAAATAGAAAATATGCTGGCCACAGGTTTAGTCCTGTGGTTTATATTTTTCATGCTTCTCTTACACCCAAGTAACATTTCTATTTGAAGGAACAAAAAGGAAGGAAGACCTTAGGAACCAACCCAGGTGTTACAGTCTCTGAAGAGAGAAATTTTTACTTTACCTGATATGCCCCTTCCCATTTAGAACTTTATTAGACCAGACTCTCCTGATGCCATGGCCACTGAACCCCCCTCCCTCTCCCTCCCTCTCTCTCTGCTTCTTCCCTCTCTCCCTCTCTCTCCTTCCCTCCCTCTGTAATCTCGCCAGACACTTACCCACATGATACCCCCACGAGACAGTCCCCTTACTGTGAATTGCCTCTAACTTTCATTCATAATTCAGCTTCAGCCCCAAACCCTGGGTTGCAATGGTCCATTTACTGTCTTTCCCCAGCCTAGTCTTACCGCTGGATTATTTCTGTCATAAAGCAAGATCTGAGGACATCATGTTTACTTTTTTTCCGTTCAGGTCCCCTGCCATATAATTGATAATAAGTTTTTGTTGAACAGCTGGTATATTACTAACAAATTGAATCATATGTTCTACTGTGGAAAGTCAGAAGAAGGACAATGTATAGTCTTGCTGCTATTGTAAAATACCCACCACAAAGTTACTGGCTTAGAATAATACAAGTGTAATCTCTTCCAATTTTGAAGGCCAGAGTAGAAAATAGCCATTATATGGGAGATCTTCCTTCTGGGGAATCCAAGGGAGAATTCACTTATCTCCTTGACTCTTTCGGCTCTTAGGAACTGCCTGTATTCTTTGACTCCCAGCTCCTTCCTAAAGTTAACAGCACAGTTTCTACATCTGCATCTGTCCTGACAGTGCTCTATGTCTCTCTAAGCATCATTGTAAGGACCTTCCTGATTAACTTGGGTCCACCTGGATAATCAATGCTAATCCCATCCCAAGATTCTAAATTCCACCTTCAAAGTCCCTGTTGCCACGTATACAGGCAAAAAATATCAGGGCATATTTAGTTTAAGGACAGAATGACAGATAAAATATTTCAATTAAATGAGCACTAATTTTGAAAGGCAGGACTGATGCTTAAATGATGACATTTTATTACCTAGAAATTATAATTTTATAGAACACTGCATTATCTGATGCCAATCAAATATATATTTATTCTGTTTATCAGGGATTTATTTCCATCAAATATTCCTAACCCTCAAAGCAGTCACTTTAGAAATGCAATAAATTCTTTTTGTAGCCTATTTTATAAAAAAATTTTCCATACCCATCACTGCTCCCTCTCCTATGCCCCTTCTCCTCCCTCAGCCCTCCCCCTACTCGCCACTCCCATTCACTCCACAGGGAGGGCAAGGGATCCCAAGATGAGTCAGTTAGGCCTGGCATATCCAGCTGAAATACAAGCAAGTCCCTCCCCTAGCTATCAAGGTGGAGAAAGATGTTTCCCTGCTAGGCATGGGCTCCAAGAAGCCAGTTCATGGACCCGGCATAGACTCTGGTCCCAGTGCATGAGGCTCTACAAATTGTCCACACCTTTCAATTGTCATCTACATTGAAAGAGTCTGGATACATTCCATGAAGGTTCATCAGCTGTTATTTCAGAGTCTGCAAGCTCCCAACAGCACAGGACAGCCTACTCCATGGGTCTCTCCATCATGATCCCCATCCCTCCACTCATGCAATCTCTCCTCCTTCTCTTCAGCTGGACCAGTAGCTCAGCCTGGTGCTTAGCTCTGGATCTCTGCATCTACCTCCATCAGCTGCTAGATGAAGGTTCTATAATGGCAATTGGGGTGGTCATTCAAATAATAGGGAAAGGCCAGTTTAGGCTCCCTCCTATTGCCTGGAGTCCTAGCTGGGCTCATCTGGTGGGTCCTTGGGTGTTTCCCTAGCACCAGTTGTCTCTCTAACCCCACAATGGCTCTCTCTATCCACTTCTTTGCTCTCCCTCTCTGTTGTCCCTGCCCCCAACCATCCCATTCTCTCATGTTCTCTTCTTACTTCTCCTTGCTCCTCACATTCTTATCATTGCAATTTTCTCAGGAGATCTTCTCTATTGCCCTGACCAGGGGGATCTATACATGTCTCTCTTAATTTTCTCCTGTTACCTAGCTGGTGGAGTGGGGAGGGGTGGACTGTAGCCTGGTTATCCTTTGCTTTACCTCTAAAATCCACCTATGAGTGAGTATCTACCATGTTTATCTTTCTGAGTCTGTGTTACCTCACTCAGGGATACTCTCCAGATCCATTCATTTGCCTACAAATTCCTTTTTTTTTTTCCTGCTAAGTAGTACTCCACTGTGTAAATGCACCACAATCTTTAATCCATTCTCTAGTTAAGGGGCATCTAGGTTGTTTCCAGGTTCTGGCTATTACCAATAATGCTGTTATGAACATAGTTGAGCTAATGCCCTTGGGGTAAAAATGTACAACCCTTGGGTATGTGCCCAATAATGGTATTGCTGGATCATTGGGAAGATTGATTCCCAGTTTTCTGAGGAACCACCATACTGCTTTCCAAAGTGGCTGAACAAGCTTACACTCTCACCAGCAATGGAGGAGTGTTCCTCTTGCCCCACAACCTCTCCAGCATAGGCTGTTATCTGTGTTTTTGATTTATCCATTCTGACAGGTGGAATCTCAGAGTTGTTTTGTTTTTGCTCCAGTTGTGATCCAAAGAGTGAGTTACAAGATCTAGATGCTAAGAACAAGGGGATTTAGTTCTAAAATTGTCAAAAGAAGGGGCATAATCACTGCAGCTTCTGTGAACAGTACGACACTCCTTAGAAAGAAGCAATGGATACAGTTCGATATAACTCTGCCTCTGATCAAATGGTCTCCATTTATATGTATCATTCATTAAGTTTCATTTATTTATACAAAAATACAAATGCAGGCAAGTTAAGTTAGATGCTATTTACTTGTATTAATACCTGCAGGTGTCCTGTATTTACAAAGTTTCCATCTGTATTGATGCTGATGTCATGTACCAGATGTTTCTGAGTAACATGGCAAACAAGTATAAATCGATTCCCCATTCATCCGATAGACGTTAGGAACATGACTTCACGGGTTACAGGCTCCTACCCTGCAGGTATGGAAATGTTGATGATCCACTCAGATGTGGGATGCATTTCTCAATCATACACACATATCTTCACAAATGCACACTTCACATGAACTATGCAGAATCACTCTGCAAATCCCTAGTTGTACATCTCAAGTTTCTGACAGCAAACCCTCATTTGCAACTTCATAGGTAAAGCCGGGCTCTATCACTGGCTTGATATATGGCACCCTTGGTGGTCACTAAAGCCCCATTCATAGCCATGACATCATTGTTTCCATAGAAACAACATCACCACATTTTCAAAGGAGAAGAAACCAGAAGGAATTCTCAGAGAAGACAAAACCTGAACAATTGAACTGGAATAAGTAAGCTATTGCTAACATGCTCTTTTGAGGGTGTCTTAGTTTCTTGGGAGAGAAACTATAGATTTTAAAGCATTAAAAATAACTAGAAGTCGTAACTGCTAAATTTCTTTCTGTAATAAAATTTATTGTACGTTGAATAAGTCAGATTTATATTAAAAATTTACTCTTTTTAAAATAAGACTCATAATTCTCTAAGGAATGCTTGAATACTTTTTAAAAACATTAAATGTTTTAATGTCCCTTTTGATTTTATATATACTGTAAATTGAACATAATTGAAGTTATATTTTAGTAAATTTTTGGCAATTCAACTAAGAATGCATCTCATATTCAGTTAAATTCTATAATAGCAGGTAAAAACAGAATCACAATAATAATACTGAATTACAAAACTATGTTTATGAAGTTTCATACACAGGCTGGCAAAGTTGAAGTATTATGTAAACTTTGAACAAAACATTTTCTAAAATAATCACAATGACTGACAAATCCATGGAAAAGGGAGTCAGACACCAGCCACATCCTAATATTGTCTATTCAAACATAAGAGTGTCTGTCCATTTGTTAGAAATACACTGCTGAGCTCAGAGAAGGAACCCACCTCTTCTTTTCAAGTGTTTATAATCAACAGTCTGATTTACAACTCCAGAAGCATTTTAGGAATGCCTTTCTAAACGTGGGATAGTCTTTTAACGACATGGAAATATTGTTCAAGCTAGTCACCCAAAAGCAATTTAACTCAGAAAAGACAAGAGTGCATTTGGGGTGTGGCCACAGGGAAATGCCAGTCCAGATGATAAAAATCACAACCAGACCGCTATTAACCTACCAGAGGTCTCCTTTTCTGTTGACATAAGCAATGGTGAGGCTAAGCTTTACCACAAAAGTTATAAAGAAAAGGTTCTATATTATGCAGAACTGCCAAGTGTATATATAAAAATAACCATCATTGTTCTTAACAGAAAGACATCATCCCACATCCCATGAACCTTCATGATACCCTCTGCCAATCCCAAGATTATATACATATATTACATCCAATTACATATATATGAATATATTACACCCAATATTTCATGGTAACTCCTCAGTAGACCCTGTTGTTTCCTCCAAGATTTTTTTTTAAACTTTATTTATTTATTTATTTGCCTTGGTGTTTGCCTGGAACTGGAACTACAGACAGTTGTTAGCTGCCATGTGGGTGCTGGGAATCGAACCTGGGTCCTCTGGAAGAGCAGACGGTGCTCTTAATCGCTGAGCCATCTCTCCAGTCCCTCCTCCAAGATTAAAACATTAAAACATTTCATCCTACAGGAAGATCCTTAAGCAGCAAGGTAAATAACTCAAAATAGCTTCAGGAAGTACCTGAAACTGACCAGATTCACTAGGCCCATCACTGCTAGAGTAAGCAATAAAAGCCGAGAGTCCTTCTCAGAGGATGTAAAGTTGAGCTGCAAAGAAGACTCTCAGAGGAAAAACTACAAAGATAACTCTAAGATAAAACCAGCTGCCTGGAAGGGGTTTAGACCAATGAGGCTCTTGGAAAAGACAGTATCCAATCTGGTTAGCTGCCTGAAGACTGCAGTGTGCTCCAGGGGTACCAGCCTTTCAAGCTGTCACCCATTCAGGGTGGTCTTTGGTGAACTGGCTGTCTTTTAGTCGTTTCTGTTCTCATAAGTAACCCCTCCCCCATATTTCTATAAGTAACCCCAAATTGAACCTCAGTGATATTTGTACTTTAGTCTGTCATGGGATCTCTATTTGGGGTAAGTAGATTTGTGCATTACATCTCCCTAGGAAAGGTTTTGTCACACAATAGACCTATTTATTCATCCCAGTGGTAGACTTTTTATCTCCCTAAAAATGCATTTGTAGTGGGAGAAACAATGACAGAACATCATCCAAATTCTACAATAGGTCAGATAAAAATGGTACCATAATGAATTGACCATGAGAATACACAAATACCTGGAGCTTGAAGCTGAGCTAGGGGAGATTAAGATACACAGGTCTGCAAGATATAGCACAGTGTCAGCATGGTAAATAGAGAAACACAAAGAGAGCAGAGACAAGAAGTAGTGGATTCCCTAGAAGTCAGAGATGGTAGGTAAGAAGGGTGGTTGGATCCATGCATTCCATTTGTATTTGCAGTGTTGGACCAATGGGTAAGGAGCCTACCTACAAAACAAAAAAACCACATAAAATTATAAAGACATGGTTTCTGCTCTCACAAAGCTCAGAAATGTTATATTGTTACAAATGTGTGATGTGATATGTGATGACATAGGATGACCAGTGGTTTGCTAGAAACAGAATGAGAATTTGAAGGCTGGAGAAGAGTGGGAATTGAGAATATGCATAGAAAGCTCTAGATATCCACACAATAGTAAAGAAATTCTAATAGCAATATCCCAGAGGAAATCACAGGGAGTTGCTTATTCAAAATTTAGCCATGGAACAGTTCATAGACAATTGGAGAAAACAAAACAAGGTAATAAATCTGACATGCTTGATTAAAAGGCAGGAAATACACTCTTGCAGATTTAGATTAAAAAGAGAAATGGCTATGGTAACAAGTAAAATCTGGAAAGATCAAGATTAAGCTGAGTCCAGCACCATCAGGATACACTCATGGTGATCTACAGCACTAGGGGGCCCACCCAGGCCTCAAGATGCTACCTGTGCTACAGATGGCCACAATCATGTTGGATGTACTGTCTTTTCATGTGTGCCAGACTTGAGCCTGACTTTCTGTCAAGTTGTGAGCAGTGCTCAGAAAAATGACATACAGAAAACAGAGAAGCCCCTGTCTTCTACTGTACCCCCACAATGCCAAATCCTTAGTCTGCAGCAGGTTTACTCTCTAAGATATCCTTCTAGGCAGGAGTGGAGGGGCAAACACCTGCAATCTTCCTTTCATTTGAGAAGCTGAGGCAGGAGGATTCAAATTCAAGGTCAACCTGGGCTACACAGTGAGTTCCAGGCTAGCCTGGGTCACACAAAAAGACCCTGTCTCTAATTAATTAATAAATAACTTAATCAATAATCAATCATTCCTCCAAACAAAAGATTATGATCCACTTATCACAAATCTAAGAGTGACTGGGTATGTATCAGGTTAAATTTTTAATGATCTTTAGGCTTGTCCATCTTTCTTTACTTTTATTTTCTCTCCATTAGCCCTTTTGCCTGTAGCTTTAGCCTCTGATTTATTCTTAGGAAAAGGCTGATCAAAAGCTATTTTCATCCGGAAATAATTTGAAGGAAGAAGAAAAGGCCTTTAGCACCCAGGAGACAGAGCTAAGGAAGACCATAATTTCAAGACTAGCTTGGGCTATCTGGAGGTGCTGGTTCTAAAATAAAGGCAGAGGGTAGAGTTTTCCCCAAATATGATAGAAACTTTAGAAATTTTAAGTGACTGAAAGACTTCAATTCATCTAAAGGAGTGATTAATTAAGAACACACATTCACAAGAAAGTCTGGATGTCTGGTTCAAGGGGACAGGATGAGGAGCCGGAGAACTTGTTCAGTAGGGAAAGTTACTTGCTATCAACCTCATAATCTGAGTTTAATTTCTGGAACTCACATAGTAGGAGGGAATTGACTCCTATAAGTTTTCTTACAATTTTCATGTGTGTACCATACATACACACACACACACACACACACACACACACACACACTCACACGCGCGCACACACACACACACACACACACAATGTAAAGGATATGGCAAAAAAAAAAAAATCTAAGTCCTTGGCATTTGAAGTTTCAGACTAAATTCATAAGGAACTCTAAAAATTCATGAAAATGACTTTGGTATCATTAACCACTCCACTCATTAAAAATACACTTTTATTTTATGTACATGCCTGAATGTATATATGGGCACCATATGTGTACAGGAGCCCTCAGAGGTCAGAAGAGGTATCAGATTAAAACTCCTGGAACCAGATTTATAGAGAGTTGTTAGCCATAGGAGTGCTCAGAACCAAACCATCTCTCTGGTCCCAGTTCTTTCTTCTTAAGGGGCAAGAGACCCCACTACCGCATCAAGTCATACATTTGTGTGTGCATGTGCACATTTGTGGATGTATTTACAAGAAGAAGAGTAACAATATGTGTCTAAAACAGGAAGAAGGCAAGTGAATGGGCAGGGGGAAGAGCTGATGTGTCCCTGGAAGGTGAGTCATGCTGGGGCTCAAGGACAGTTTATTTATAGAGGAAACAGGACATTAAATAAGGTTCACAACCAGTGTACTTTTGGCCAACAACTGGAATCTCAAGGACTTGTGCACAGCTAGGACTTACAAAGACCTTGGAAGGGAGTTACATGCATTAGAAGATTAAATTCAGCTCAGAAGCCAATGTAAAGGAAACAGCTGCAAGAAAGCTTAGTAGGTCTACCAGATGGCAGAAGAATGTGACAGTATGTCTTCGTGGGCTGGACTGGGTAGATGGTATTTTGTCTGTCTCATCACTATGCTTCCCATTTACTAAACTTCTTATTTTATTCCTTCTACAGCATCTGAGTCTGCGTGGTCATGAAGAAAATAATCACAGGCATAGCTGTTTGGTTCTCCCATCCCATCCCACTGCAGCACTCAGTGACGCTTGAGTTTACAATGCTACAAAAAAATCATTCTCCAAAGACTTCACTTGATCTTGTCTTGTTCCAGGCCACTGACTATACAGCACCCACCTTAGCTGGAAATTCTCCCTCCATCAGCACCTTATATACAGCAATGGGCATTTGAGAGAGAGGAAATCAGAGATGTGGCCATTGAACACAGAGCAGTTCCTTACCTGTTCTGTATAAAAAAAAAAAAAATTACTGTCCATCAGCAAATCACTCACATCTAAACCATGTTCCCCACACTCTATCTCAGCCCCACAGGTCTCTGGGCATAACATGGATGAAAAAAAAGCCATTAGAGAAAAGAAACCTGCCTGGGGTAGAGTTCAGGAAGCTGCCTGTTTGGGCGTAACAGGAGAGTGGAGAAATTTGCAGTCCCTGGCCTCCTATGAAAGAGGCATTGTCATCAAAGAAAAGTTCTCAGAGGGGTGGGTTGATGCTTCAGTCAGTAAAGTGCTTGGCTGAGCATGAGGACTGGTGTTCAATCCCAAGCACCTATGTTAAAAATAAATAAATAAATAAGTGTGGTGGTTTGCATCTGTAACTCCCACACTGTGGGGGAGGGCAGAGACTGGGAATTCTTGGGGCTGTTTGAACAGCCAGTCAGTCTCGGTGAATCAGCAAGCCTCAGGTACCAGTGAGCAATCCTGCCTTAAAAAATAAAGTGAGTGGGCTGCTGCGAAGCAACTCGAGGGAGTCGAGTCGGCTTCTGGCCTCCACATACATATACCCACAAGAAAGGGAAAGGAAGAAGAGAAGAGGAAGAGAGAAGAAATAGAATGCTCCCAGAACTGGTGTGGTAGGACACACCTGTGACCTCAGCACTATGGAGGCTAAGGCCAGAGAATTACAAATTCTAGGCCAGGCTGGACTATATAGAAAGATGCTTTCTCAAATGAAGAAACAACAAAATCAGGGTGATCACTCTACTATATAAATCTTGTGTCCTAGTTTTCTACTTTTATTTCTATTGCTATAATAAAATACTCCAACCCAAAAAAATAACTCAGGAGAAAAAAGTTTTGCCTTAGCATATAACTCCAGGTCACTGTCCATTATTGAGAAAAGCCAAGGCAGGAACCTGAATGGATAACTATTGTACACAGCATTACCTCTGACCAAGGAACTCAGTGCACAGCCAAAGAAGTGCATCAGGAACCATGGAGGATATGGAGAGTACTGGTTGCTGACCACTTCAGCTAGCTACAGTGTTCAAAACCTAGGTATGGTGCTGCCCACAGTAGGCAGGGCCCTCTTACACCAATTAACAACCAAGATACTCCTCCACAGACATGCCCACAGACCAATCTGATCTAGGCATTTCCTCAATTAAGGCTTTCCTCTCAGATGACTCTATGCCATGTCAAAGTAACAGTTAAAGTGAACAAGAAGATTTGGAATCCATCTCAAAATAAGTTGTTCCTCAAGGTCCTCCCTGAGGTCTTGGTCTTCAGATCTGCCTGACAAACATTAATTACCCATTCTGATCTCACATCCCCAAAGGAGATGCAATGTGTTAACAGATGGGCATGGTCTTCACAATTCTTTGAGCTCCAACAACTTTTTAAAGGGGAAAGCATCTGACAACATCATAGAATGCTCACACTGCAATGGACCAGCAAAAGCCTCAATCAATCATCGACTACCTGTCTTGAGCCCTGGGAAGGTAGTTATACCCACTAGCCCTCAGTCTCTTTATCTTAAAAAATCCACACACCACAAAGTATATTGGTAAAATGGCATGCTCTTTTCAGTTTACAGTGACCTATTCTCACAGCAAAACTAGCAATGTTCAATAAGCTACAGCATATTATAAATACTATAGTTTCTAACTGAGAGACTACTTTATATGCACTCTCTAGTCCAGACCTCGTGTAATACTAAACTCTTCCATGTGCTCATAAGGTCTCATATTTTGCATCATGCC
>PVIH01001854.1:33703-105643 GCA_004025045.1 Sigmodon hispidus
AGAGAGAGAGAGAGAGAGAGAGAGAGAGAGAGAGAGAGAGAGAGAGAGAGAGAGAGAGCGCATTAAGATATAATGCTCAATGTTCCCTGTACAGTTGGGAAGACCAAACTGTGTCAGTTGCCCAGATCCAGAATCCAGTAATTCTGATTTTTTTCCCTCTTGACTATTTTATACCCACCACAGGAGCTAACATTATCTCTTGAAAATAATAAACATTGTTTCCTTGATACAAGATATGACTGATTGTTTTTCAGACTGTCTGTAGACTATCCATGCTGTGAGAATCAACATGAGGTAACGGCTTTGACTGCAGGAGTCCTGGGATCACATCCCATGGTTGTCAACAGTTTGTGTAAACTATGGGGAAATTTTCCAGTTCTAAGTTTTTTCTTCATATATAAAAGGCCTTGTTGAGGACTACTTATCCTTTATATATCAAGGAAGGTGTCCCCAAGAGGTGAAATGCCCTATCACACACACGAATACCATAGTCCCTTTTTCCAGAGAGCAAATCCAGGTCAAATGTTCATACTCATTGTAATTATCTGATTATTATAACTTTCTTGACCTCCACCTTCTCTTAACATAGAAACCAGGCCATTTCTGCTGTCACTATTGAATCCCAAATTCCAACAGAGGACTGTGGCTTCAAATTAAAATGTACTGAATAGTTGAGCGGATGAGCTCATGCATGTGAAAATGATCTGTAGAGCATAAAGCATGGTGGAAATGTTGATGGTTCTTATTTGGTGTGGACGATGAGAAGTAATCCTCTTAGCTGCTGGAAACCATTCTGCTTCCATTCAAGTAACAAACTGCTCCATTTGAAGGACTCGACAAGGGAAGGGATTCTGACAAGCTGCCCCACAGTGCCCTATTTCAGGATTCTCTCATGACCATGCCAAAGCTCCCAGTTCATCTATGTTGAGATAGAATAATTTTTTATTCTCATCCATAGATGGTCGCTGTGGGAGGCTGGGTTGAGTCACATGAGCATCCAAAAGAGTTAGATGTCTATTGGTTAGATCAGCAGGGAATCTGATGCTGGACCAGGCAAAGTGCATTCCAACCATGAGCAAGCTCAAGAAAAGCACTCTGGGTGTCTCCATCCCCTTTCTGGCTAAATCCAACTCTATATCTGAAATGCTGGGCACATCAGGAGCCAAAGGAAACTGTAGTGGCCAAAGCCGGGGAAAGCTTGCTCCCCCATGCTGATCCATTCAAGGAAACAAAGCCCTTCCAAGTTGCACTGAGCTGGTCTGGAGATGGAAGGCCTTTATGCAGGTTTCCAAGGAGATGAGTCAGATGTTGTTACCATAGAAACTATTGCTACTGTTTATTGTCCATCATCCCCTGACAGTAAGGGAAAGGAGGGTACTATGTTTTGATGGAGAAGAAAACAAGAAGAGTTGGATTTAAGACAAGATGAAGAAACATATTAAGATAGGTCCCTAAAGACCTCAATGGCGTCAATAATAAAATGTCTAATTTCCAAAGCAAATGAGTTAGAGACATGACCAGTGATGGTCTGTTGTTATTTGTGTTAGTTGGAGCTGAGATGAATAAAGTGGGATGTGAGATTGACCTCTGTCTATCTGTTGGCCCTGTCAACAAGATTCACTAGGGTACAAGACTCACAACATGGACCATACCACAACCCATGAGAGCTTCAGAGTTATAAGAAACCTGAGGTAAGCTGTCTGCCCAATCATCTCCTTGTTGGAACCATGTTTATGATAAAAAAGGAACACTTTTAGAAGTCCCTTTGATTTTTGCTACTACCAGTACTTTAGAGATAATTTTATAAGGTATTAGCAAAAATCAAAGGGACCACCAGGGCCAAGGAGAGGGCTCAGTGGGTAAAAGTGCTTCCTGTGTAAGCAAGAAAACCCGAGTTTGAATTCTTACCTTCAACATAAGAAGCCAGACACTGCTACACCTGCCTGTAACCCTAAATTTAAGGGGCAGAAACAGGTAGATCTCAAGAGCTTGATGATCAGACAGCCTAGCCAAAATAGCAAGCTTCTGATTTGGTGATCGACCTTGTCTGAAGCTAATGACATGGAGAACATTGGAAGAACATACTCAGTCTTCTGTCTGGGCTTCTGGAGGATCATATAGGGGTATTCACACTAACACATTCACTGTACACAGGATGAGCACAACCAACACACTATACCCTCCACACATACTTAAAAAAACTTTCAGATTTTTCTCATCTTTCGTAAAGACAACCTTGACCTCAAAATTTATCTTATGGCATCTGCACTCACAAAGTTGCCTGGAGGGACCTGCAGCACTCATGGTCTGTTTCAGGAGTGGTTAGTCAACCCTGGGCACTCCAGGAGTCAGACAAAGCAAGCATTCAGGTGCCCCTGGATAGAGCCAGGAAAAGAAAACAGTTCAATCTCTCTGGTTCCTTATTTATGTTTTTCTTTCAAATAACACTGCTGGGCATTGTTGAGATCCTCACAGATCAGAGGAGTCTGTCTCGAGGGATTGGAATAAGGGATAATGAAAGGCAGGGAGAGCCAATGCCTTTCTAAACATGGGATTTGTGATACTGACTAATTTTAGATGCCAGGAAGGCGTGAATTAGGACAATCCGAAACTCAGAAGTTGTAGCCCTCATGTGCCTGTTCCTTCTGATAACCACCAGATAGCCAGCACCCACCAACACAATTAGAGAGAGCTTCTGAAGGACAGCAGCAAAGGGAGCTAATAACCTTGCTCCCAGAGAGCTGATATTAATATTCTAATTCAGCTGTGAGTAGACCCACCAGAAGACTTCTAGAGATTGCGCTTGGGCCCACAGTTTTGCCTAGCCTTAAGACAGCCATCATTTCGTCTCACCAGCATCTTCGGTCTATGAAGGTAAATCTCCCTCTCGAGTAAGAAGGACAAACTAACCACACTCCTCCTGTCCAGCTGTATCCTGACCCAGAAAGGAGATCCAATGGAACCGACACACAGACCAGGCTTCCCACAAGAATTTTGAAGTTTAAGTTCAGAGATCCAGTAAGTGCTTTTCCCAGTCACAGAGGCAAGCAACATGAGATCCAGGCCAATTAAAGCTGCCATGAACAATCATGTATGGGCCTTGGCATAAATACATGCCTTAGTTTTTCTTAGAAAATACCTAGGAGTGGAGAGATCAGATCATATAGAAGGTGTATGTTTAACATGGTAAGGGATTGCCAAGTGACCGTTCCATTTTGTATTTCCATTAGTGAGCATGTGAGTGTGGTGGTTTGAAAGAAAATGGTCCCCAAAGAGAGTGCATTATTAGGAGGTGTGGCTTTATTGGAGTATGTATGGCCTTTTTGGAGAAAGTGTGTCACTGTAGGGGCTTTGAGGTCTCATATATGCTTAAGATACTCCCAATGATCAGTTCACTTCCTATTGCCTTTGGATCATATGTAGAATATCCCAACCACCATGCTCCCCACTATGATGATAATAGACTAAACCTCTGAAACTTTAAACTGTCACCTCCATTAAAATGTTTTCCTTTCCCCTGGAGTCCAATTGACGGCCACCCTGTCATTATAGAACCTTCATCCAGCAGCTGGTGGAAGCAGAAGCAGAGATCCACAGCTGAGTACTGGGTTGAGCTCCCAGCCCAGTTGAAGAGAGGGAGAAGAGGTTATATGAGCAAAGGGATCAAAATCATGATGGAGAAACCCAAAGAGAGAGCTGACCAGAAGTACTCAGAGCTCACTCACTCTGAACTGATAGCTGGGGAACCTCCATGGGACCGAACTAGGCCCCTGAGTGTGCATGACAATTGAATGGTGTGAGCAGTTTGTGGGGTCTCTGGCAGTGGGACAAGAATTTATTCCTAGTGCATGAACTGGCTTCTTGGAGCCCATTCCCTACAGAGGAACACCTTGCTCAACCTTGATACTGGGGGTGGGCAGTGGGGGGTGGGGGGGAGGAAACTTGGTCCTACCTCAACAGGATATGCCAGACTGCATTGACTCACCCTGGGAATCCTTACCCTCTCTGAGGAATACATGGGAGCATGAGGTGGTGTGGTGGGAGAGCTGGGGTATGACTGGGAAAAGGGGAAACAGTGGTGGTTATGTGAAAAAGCTTTTAAATTAAAAAAATAAAAAATGTTTTCCTTTCTAAGAGTTGCAGTGATCATGGTGAGATTCTAAGATAGAGACATTGCAGTTCCCTGGTATCGTCATTGACCCTCACTGCAGAATTATTATACTTAGACCATATTATACTACAATCAACATAAAACTGTATACTGATCTCATCTCTCTTCATTGTATCATGAAGGCTTGGAAAGAGAGAATGATAATTTCCCTAGAAGATCTAGACAAAAAACCATGCGAAGACATCTAGCAAATAATGCTAAAGTATTTTCTCACCGAATCCCACCCACTCTTTACTAAGAACTCAGCCTCTGTCCTCTCCTAGTGGCATCTGGTACCCATCCTCACCATAGCCTTCATCATTTGGGACTGTCCTGTGAAGACATTCTCTCTGATGGACTGTAAAGGTTTCTGAAGACCAGACTACATCATGTCTTATTTCCTGTATCTCCAAGATATACTTGGAGGTAAGAAGCAGATTATAAAAGGACTCTAATCTACACACATGACAAAATGCTCAGTATCATTACAGGTGGGAGATGGTCACACCCACTCTCCCCTGCCCACTACTTGTCTCTTTCTCTCAAATCTAGCCACATGATCATCTGGTCTGATGCCTTCATGAGAGATCAATAGTGGCCAATGGCACCTTTACTTCCCTTATGTTTGTTTTAATACTGGTATAAATAAAAGGAGCGAGTGGTTAGAATTACATGTGTTCTTTTAAGACTTTCATTTTTTAAAGGAAAAACACAAACCTTGGTTCTGCATTATCCATCGCCAGTAAATACCCCAACCGGGAAACTCAGAGAAAAGGATTGTCAATTCAACTGCCAAAGAAAATGTTTATTTTAATGACATTCTGACATACTCCAAATCAAGCTGGTATTTTGGCCCAAACAGATGTTCCCAGTCTGACCCATTTCTCTACCAAACCTGACTAGTTGGTGGGATTTCAAGGCAATGTCACAAAGGCAGCTGCTGGTGGGCACCTGGACTGCTTCCTGACTTCTCCTTTATTATTAAGGCTGCCCTGAAACTCCATGTATCAATCCCTGCATAGATACATGCTTTGATTTATTTCAGATAATGGCTGAATCTTATGGTAAGTGAATGTTCAACAGTTTAAAGACTGTTAAATTGTTTGTCAAAGTAGCCATACTGCTGTGCATTTCTTTGTTTAGGTGTGTACATGCAGGTGTGTGCATGTTTTATAAGAGGTTCATGTGTATGGGAAGGTGTGTGTGTGTGTGTGTGTGTGTGTGTGTGTGTGTGTGTGTGTGCGCGCGCGTGTCTGCATGGAGGCCAGAGGTTAACCTTGAGTGTCGCCCCTCAGGTACTGTTCACTTTGTTTTTCTGAGACACCATTGTCCCTGGGACCTGATACTCACCAGTTAGGCTAAGCTGACTGGTCAGTAAGCCTCAGGGATCCTCCTGTCTTCACTTCTCCAGCACTGGGATAACAAGCATGTATGACCACACCTAGTTTTTCACCTGGGTGTTAGGGTTCAAGTTCAAGTCCTCCTGCTTTTACACAGGCATTTTATTGACTCAGGCATCTCTCCAATCCTTATCTACTTTTAAAATTACATTCTTATGGAGTTTTAAGAATCATATGTATTTTAAAGACTAGTCCATAAGACAAAATATCTACAATAATCACCTACATTTTATGAAAATCTAAGCATCCAGCTGGTCTTCTCTCCTTCCTCATCTTACCTTTATCTTCTGCTCCATTAAAGCAGAATCACAATCTAAAATAAGGAAAGCAATAGGCAGATACAGTCTTCCAGTGTCCCCTGTTGCCCTCCAATGAACAACACCAAATTCTTCCTCTGCAGACCACAGAGAGCTAGCTAACTTACCTCTAAATTTTCCTCCAGTAGCAAAGATGCTCAGTCCATGACTGTGTATTCAAAGCTACACAAAGCTCTCAAAGTGGTCATGGGGATGTCCTTACACTGCATGCTTAAGGAGTTTCACATAATGTTCACCAGAATAGCTCTGAGAACATCAGCAAAGATGGCAGCTCTGAGGACCTGTCCAGGAGCCTTGGAATCCCACCAGTCAGGCTTTTCTCCATCCTTCATTCTACACAAACATGAACTCAGGAGCAAGTGCGACTGTCACAGCTGAGCAGGTCCAAACCCTTCCAGGCCTCACAGAGCTGTTTTCTGACTTGAGAATGAAAGCAAGTCAGCAACATGGTGTTTGAAAGCAAGGTAGAGTTCTCAAAGGAAGAAAGCTGCCTCATGGTGAGACTAGATAGTCCTCAGGCTTCCCTATAGACTAGTCAATGAGAGCCTTGAATCCTCATCAAGTTTCTGGCGCCCACACCCCCTTTGAGAGGAAGGAGGTCCTTCAACAGCACTTGTAACAGCTGCTGCACAGGTTTAATGGGGTAGGGAATGGCTCCTGTGAGTCCCTGCAAGGAGGAACAGCCAGCTAATATCTTGGACAGTCCATGAGCAAAGTTCTTTCATTTCAAAAATAACTGAAAATTAGAAATACTTGTTAAAAAAAGACAGTCACCATAAATGCCCTTCCTCTTGGAAGGGATCCTGCCAGCTGCCCTGGGACAGTTATTTCTAGGGAAAGCCTTGTGACTTCGGCCTGAGTTGATGGAGCAAGCTGGGCAGAAGGCCTGGTGAGGATACAGGGATTTTGCTCCTCAGAGCAGACTGGTTTGATAGGAGATGACACTGTTTTCCTGCCTCTTCTTAACAGGGTGAGGGGCCACCACTCATGAGTGCCTTCTCTCTTCCCTGTTTCTCTCGTGGAAGGAAAGGAAGGCCCTCATCTGCATCTCGCCACATGCATGTTTCCAGGAAAACAAAGTAGAGACAGGCGCTGTACGTGGCTGCTGAAGTCTAGGAGCAGAAGTGTTCTTCCTGTGACCCTCTTCCTACTGCCCCCCCTCCCGCTTGGTCCCCCCCCAGAGGAGCTGGCTTCTCTCTCCAACAACGAACCACTTACTCTTCTTACCCACCAATCCCTTTTCTTGCCACAGTCACTGCATGAGACCCCCCTGAAGCAAAACTACCGTAGACTTCTGAAAAGGTTTAACCCATTGAGATATCAGGTCTATGGGGCTGGAGAGATGGCTCAGAGGTTAAGAGATATCAGGTCTAAATCAAGAGCAAGATTCATTACCAGCTTCCAGGCTGAGTGCAAGGGGTTCCATGAGAGATGCCAAAACTTCCTGTTTAACAGATTTCTTTTTGCATGTGTGGGTGTGCAAGGGTGCCCAGGAGGGTCAGAGTGTAAGGCCTAGATCAGCACGAAAAATCAATCCCTCTCCTGTAGAGAATCCTCCTTCACTTTCCCCTTCTGCTTCTTCCTGCTTCCTCCTTCCCAAAGAGCAATTAAAGGAAAAGGGAGGAGGTGCGTGCAGAGCTCACAGCTACCCTGGAAGACTCTAGGAAGTTGAATCATTTCTCCACTGAGTCCTGTAAGTTGCTGCTCCTTTCAAATCATGGAAGGATTTGAGAGTGTGTGCATTCGTGCATGCGTGTGTGTGTGTGTGTGTGTGTGTGTGTGTGTGTGTGTGTGTGTGTGTGTGTGTGTTGCTAGGCTAAGCAAGTGCTCTACCACTGAGCTCTATCCATTGCCATTCTTTACGCTTCTTTTGGGACCACAGCTTTCCAACTATAATTTCTTTTCTTTTTAAACTTACTTATTTATTATGTATACAATGTACAGAAGAGGATACCCAGATCTCATCATAGATGGTTGTGAGCCACCATGTGGTTGCTGGGATTTGAACTCAGGTCCTCCAGAAGAGCAGTCAGCGCTCTCAACCTCTGAGCCATCTCTCCAGCCCCCCAACTATAATTTCTATGTAACTTAATGCCATTCAGAATCTAAGTTCCATTTCATTTTTCTCACACTTGTGGGCTGGAAATACAGAGAAGCTTAGCTGGGCAGTTCGTGCTTGGGATCATCACATAGTCACAGTATGCTGCTGGCAAGGGCTGCATCATTTGAGGCCTCCACTCAGCTGGGCGTCCAGGATGGCTCACTCACAAGCTAGCAGATAATGCTGGCTGTCAAGAGAAAGCCCAGCTGGAGCTGCCGCCAGCATGCTGGCACATGCCCCACCCCCCCATCATGTCAGGATCTGGCCAATCAATTTCTTAGCAGCTAGTATCCCTCTGAGTGAGCAGTGGCAGGCTGGCCACAAGAGCTAGCCTCAGAAACCACATACTTGAATGTTGTTGGCTGTAAGCAAGTCACTAAGGTCAGCCCATATTTAAGGGGAACACGCAAAGGCTTTATCTTCAATAAGATGGATGTCAAAATGACCTGTTTTCAAAGATTTAAAAGTCCTCACTGACTTGAGGGTAGGAAATCTGTTTATTACTATCACTCTAAAGTCTAGCAGAATTTTATTTATACTAAACATGCAACAAATGTATTTTATTGTTGTCTTTCTTTCCTCCCTTCCTTCTTTCCTTTTCTTTATTTCTACGAGATCTCATGATGTCCAGTCTGGTCTCAAATGCACTATGTAGCCAAGGGTGACTTTGAAGTCCTGAAACTCCTGCTTCTACCTCCTCAATGCTCCGAGACACTGCTCACAAGACTAAAGATAGGGATCCCAGGCCTCTCAACCAGGTGAGCACTGTGTCTCATCATATATGTACATACCTTCTAACCACACACTGATTCAGGAAGGAGACCTGACCACACAATGAATCAGTGTGGCCCTGCATTTGGGAAGTGAATGTAGCTTATTAAGGAGTGACAATAAAGCCACCAGAAGATTCATCTGCCCTGCTAAAGGCATGGTTCAATTAGTGTGTCTGCGGCAAACTAGGCAAGTAGATATGGAAGCAAGATGCAACACTCTCTGGAGAAGCACCAGAATATGGGCTAGGACCACTGAGCTTTCTATAATAAATGATGTACCCTTGGCTCTACATCATGTCCTTGAGTGTTAGCAATATGGAGAACTTCCTAATTCCTGGACTTATTTTGAGAATAAAACCAGACAGACAGAAATGAATATAATGTGAAAGTAAATCACTCCAGATGTTGTCTCCTCTTCTGGATCTGTGTTTTGGATTCTTTCCTCCTGCTCTCACCCTTCACAATGGCCTCTGCTATCCCATTTCTCTCAGCTAGGGGTGTATAATGCCACTAGGTACATTTACAGGTCACATGGGGTCAATGAACACAGCATGAATTTTCTTGGGTCTTTATGACCCAAGTGAGCCCTTGGCATACCACAGACTTGATGAGTACTTGCTTCCTTGAGTATAACCTGTGTTGGTGTATGTGTACATACATACAGGTTCACTCTTACCATCTTCAGAAGATCAAACCATTGGAAAAACGAATTCTTTTGATCAACAGTGGCCAGAGGTAGAGTTATTACACGTAAAATTGTTCATTATGCTCACATAGGGCTCAAGCTGGTACAGTCCATTGAATTCTAAGAATATTTGACTTGGTAAAATCTAATCCAACAAAGTAGCTGAGAAAAGGGGAGACTTAAGATAGTGAGATGTGTAAATCACTTTCCCCAGATGCTTCATCACAGATCACCCTAAAGGCACCAGCCCACATCAAGGGGCCGCTCACATCTGATCTGGCTTCAGTGATTTTCCTATAGTGAAATACCTTTTGGTCAACACAGTCATCACAGATCATCCTAAAGGCACCAGCACACATCAAGGGGCCACTCACATCTGATCTGGCTTCAGTGATTTTCTTATAGTGAAATACCTTTTGGTCAACACAGTCATGACCAATAAAAGCTGGCACATTAATCAAAACAGATGTTAAAGCATGGAGCCACTGAAAATATGTGCATACCTTAAACATTACTAGACAGCATGAAAGCATACGTTTGTTCACTGTAATGCTGATTTAGGTTGGATGTCTCCCCTGTAGGTGGAGGTCCACAGAATAACTTCCCACAATATTCCTTGCACAAATAGCACTTTGGCTCTGCCTCTGAGTCCTGCGTCCTTCCAAGGGATAGAGCTAAAAGGCACTTGGTAATAAGTAATCCGAGCACAGAGCAACTCCATGGTTTTTAGTTTCCTTCCAGTCCTTATGGTTATTTTCTTCATTCCTAATTCATGAACTAACTGGCAACTTTTTTTTACAGTAACTCACTTTTACTAATTGTGTTCTAAACTTTCAACTGTGTTTTGTAAACACAGCAAATGGAGGAGAGTACACGTGAAACTTCTGTAAAAGTGCCTAATACACGGAGAGTGACCAGGGAAGGCTAGCTACTGTGCGCATTCATGTGCCATTCATTCATAGAAATTATTTAGTTACCATAGTGAATCTGACTGATACAAACAGGGTTGGGAACTCACGACTGGCTCTTGGGATGCACTAAGCCCCACAGGGAAGCAGGGAGTTTCTGGTGGAACCGTGAGAGCAATAGCACCAGCACACAGCACACAGCACACAGCACACAGCAGCATGAAGTACTATGGAGAAGTGGGGCTGACAGAGGTCACTTTGCAAGGATGTCCTCTCTGTCTTACTCCATACCTGCCTCCATCCCCACCCCCGACTGTGGACTCATTCCCACTATGGCTGATGAATAAGGTAGAACAGATTATGGCCTGCCCAAAGGGTAAGTCAGTCAGGAGTGAAATCTAGCCTACATTCCTCTTCTTATCACACATCCTGGCATGGGGCTACCTCCATAAAGGAGGAGACAACCTTCCCTGGCTCCCACAGCTCTCCTCTCCTCTTCTGTCTGTGCTCACTCAAGTTCACACTCTAAACCATCAGTTTTCAGCCTGTTAGTCTTGACCCTTGATGGGGAGGGGGGGTTGTTGAATGACATTCACAGGGGTCGTCTAAGACCACTAGAAAACAGATATTTTCATTATGATTCTTACAGTGGTAAAATCACAGTTATGAGGTAGCAACAAAAATGACTTTATGATTGGGGGTCACCACAAAATGAGGAATTGTATTAAAGGGTCTCAGCATTAGGAAGGTTGAGAACCACTGATCTAAACAGAACACAGCTAAGTAGAGCTATTACATTGGGCACTGCAGTATGCTATAGATGACTATAAAACATGTCATTAAAAACAATAGTCAAGAAAAACATCTTCATCGAAAACACTAGCTTGTGTAGGGAGATGTGATCTTCTTTCAGGCCTGGCCCTCTATACCAATGGTTATACCACCAAGCCACTTCTCCCCAAGCCTATCTATGTGCCTGGCTATGTGCGCTGAGATCTTCTCACTTCACCCCCCACAGAAAGACAAGGAGACTGCAAAGAATTCACCTCTCTTGTGTCCTCTAAAAAGGTCTCCTATTTCTAATAACGACCCAAAAATAACAGCAACAAGAGAGTCTTTATTTGCAGTGTGTACTTAACTTTTTCAAAATATTCAGGCAACAATCTCCTTTCAAAGTCTCCCTTTTGGTGATAAAATACTGAACGATCTGTGTCCACTCAAGATTCCTTTTAGAAATAAAAGACTCATTTGTGCTTTAATTCTTTAGATGGTATTTTCGGTCTTATCAATCAATTGACAATCTTCCATGTTAACTTCAGGCACTGGTAATAAAGTTGATCCTAAATCATAGAAGTGTTAAATCTAGACGGGACAGTGTCTGATATTAGTTTGTTCTGAACCTCCAGGGCACGTGTGTTAGGGCTCAGTCCCCAGGGTGGCATTAGTAGGATGTGATGGAACCCTTAGAAGGTGAAGCCTAATGGAAGGTCACTGAGTCACTGGGGCCCCTCTAAGGGATATAGAGCAACCCCTTTGATAGTTCTTGCAAAAGGATTAGCAAAAAGTCTGGACCAGTCCCCATCTAGTTGCTCTGGCTTCCTGATTGGCAGTGCGGTTGCTTGCTACTTACTTTACGGGATCTTGACACTGTGATCTGCCATGACATGGTGCATTAACAGGGACTCTACCAGAACTGATCCTTTCTGTCTGCCATGATGTGCGGCAGCAGAGAGAGAATCCACCAGAACTGAACCAATCCAGCAGGCTCCTTTGAGCCTCCAGAACTCTGAGCTAAACAAATCTTGCTTTGTAAAGTTAACCTGTCTAGGGTATTTCATCAGTAATGGCCAAACTGACTAATATAATACTACCAACATCCTCAAGAAACCAGTCCCTGAGCTAAAAGCGGAACCCAACACGGCTTAAGCATAAACCTTAATGCACAATGGAAAAATAGTGATAGAAAGTGGCTGACTAAAGGCCTGAGAGCCAGTAACTAAGTGACTGGCAGAGGACTGAGGACCAAACTCAATTCTCCTAACCTTTAACCTCACCTTTCCAAACTCCAATTTTACAGCCAAACAGTTTAACAAGAGTGTTGCTATTGGAAGGCAATGTTATAAGACACCACATGCCCCCAATCTTCAGCCTTAAACTCTAATGAGAATTTACCCAATTAAAATCCCAATATCAATCTAATCTAAGGGACATTGGCTTTCAGCTGAAGCACTTGAGAACTCCTGACACAGGAATTCTGCCACAAGCAAAGATTTGAGAGTCCTCTACGGTAAAGGTGAGCTGGCCTCAGCAGTGAGTGGGGAGCAAACAGTTTAAACCATTACCCTCACTAGACCCCATAATGATCTTCTGTGGGGGCTAGAACTGCCCAGGACTGAAGGACCAGCTACCACCAGAGGAGGTCATCGTGACTTTCGGGAAAGTAACGATGAGGTTCTTCTGATTGGGAAAGGTGAGCGCAGGCCGTGAGACAGCACAAACAATGGAAACAACAAGCAAAATAGAGGAACAACGTCCTCACTCAAAAGCTGAGGAGCTTCTTTTTTTCCCAGAAAGCAAAGAAGCAAATATGGTAGCCTATAATTCCAGCACTTAAAAAGCGAAGATAAGAAGATTGCAGGCAAGCTTGAACCAGAGAGAAAGAGAAAGACCCATTGTTTTAAAAGGGGGGGGGGTCTCTGGGAAAATGACTCAGCAGCCAGATAACCTGAGTTCCATTTCTGGGACTTATGTAAATACAGAAGGGGTCCTTGACCGCCATGTATTCCAAGGCTGGCATGCCCCATCATGATACTAAACACACAAATAAATACATAAATGTTTAATAAGGGGGTGAATCTATAATGGTAAGTAAGATAAGAAGACAGAGAATGAGAAGGCAAGAGAGGAGTAAAGGGTAAATAGCTCGCCCACCCCCGACCCCCGAGATTAACAAGGTAGTATACAGGTGTTTGCCATTGTACTGGGCACACAGGAATGAAAAGCTGTCTACTAGTAACTCCCTAGATATCCTTGGGCACCTTCTTAAGCTATGGTCTTTGAATTTAAAAACATGAGTGGCAAGTTGTGAGGGATAAGCCAGCTAATATCTCCCTTATAGATTAAATAATAAGGTTCCCATAAGGCACCTAACATTGACACAAGCACTTATAAGGGGTCAATATTACAAGCTCCTTAGTTATCAGCTAAGAAAAATGTCTACAGTGCATGGAACATAGTGGGAATTCAGAACTATTAGTTGGCAGTAAAAACCTGGGGGTTACACACAGGGAGTATGGAATTGGATTGGCCTAATGCTGGGTTTCAAGGCGCACAGAAATCCAGTATAGGAGAAACCAACAACAAAAGCAAAGACTTTCTCTGACAGTGACTGATTAATAAACACCTGTGGAGTAGATGGCTGAGAATCTAAGTAATCAACCTGTGTTTAACATTCAAAGCATGACTGTACACTGGGGCAGAAAAATCGGCTCTGCTCCTCTCCTCTCATAGGGCATCTGTGGCCTCAGTTTCACAAAGGGATGGATGGGCAGGATAGCTCCTAAGTCCCTTCTGCTCTCAGAGTGTGAATTTCTATGTTTCACTCAGCAAACAGGACAGGTACAACTTATCTGACATACACTTAGATCCCTAAGTGTTTGCAGGGGGTGTGCACATGAATATGCTCACATCCTGAGTGGGTGAGGCAGGCAGGTGCTCCCTGCATATAAGTCACCCGTGGACCAAAAGATAGAATTACTCATTACTCACCATCACTTTTGTGCGTGTCAATAACTAGCCTTTGCTCTAATCACATTGGCAGGCACATAAGCCTGATTTTAATTAAACAAAGCAATGACTGCATCTGTGTGCCAGCAAAGCTTTGATCTCCCTATGGGGCACATTTCTGCACTGTTGCCCACACTCCAAAGAGCCTGCAACACAAACCACAGAGAGAAAGAGAGAGAGAGAGAGAGAGAGAGAGAGAGAGAGAGAGCGAGAGAGAGAGAGAGAGCGCCTTTGACAGTTCAGCCTTGATGAAACTCCAGGTGGCCCATCTGCAGGTATGTGTGATGATGGGGGGGGGGGAGATGACCATGAAGGTACAGAAGGCCAGGACACTGTGGTAGAGAAGAGCAGTGAGGACTTACACTGCCAAGCTCCGTACCCAGAGCCCAAGGAGAATTCGGGGAAGCCTTAAGCACTGCCCCAGCACGATATGTTAACTGTCACTTGACAGACAGGCTGCTGTGGGGAAATGACCCACAGTTCAAATTCAGGATCATAGGGTCAACTCTTGTATAAGGGGAAAGTCTCAAAAGCAGGTTGCCAGGCACTAAACATCCTAACAGCTGACCTCCCAAAACTAATAAATAAATAAAGCCAAAGTTTAATAATGATAATAATTCCTTCTTTTCTACATCACTTCTCTTCTTCTACATGGTAAGGGCTCTCAGAAGGAACCCTTGGGTTCAATAAAAGGTTCCACCTGCATCAAATTGAGCAAGCTGAGAATGTTCTAAAAGACACACTGGGACCCATGGGACTGCACACATGGAGAAAAGATGGGCTGGAACCAGAATGGAGTTCTGCCTTGTTTGCTATTGGCAAAAATGCAGCTTGTGAGACCCCAGAAGTAACATGGCTACAGACTCAGCATGCACTGTGGTTAAGCACAGAAGCTTGGGCTGGGGTTGTAGGCAGGTGGTCCTTCAATGGAGCTCTGAAAAGTGCCCTGAGGTCTCTGGATTGGATCTATGTGGGAGCAGCATCCATTCTTCCCATGATGCGAGGGAATCCTTGGGGCTGGACTAGAAACATAATGGGGAGCAGGGCAGAGTCATTAAAGAAGGCAGAGTTAGAAAGGGCAGGAGCAGAAAAGGATGAAAGGTTCTTGGAGACAGGAACAGACGGCGACTTGGAAAATAGAGACGCTCCCTGAGCCACTTAGGGGGAATGCCAAAGTGACCTTGATAACACCACAGAACAAAAACGGTCTATTAAAAACACCTCTTGGAACACAGGGCCAGTCTCAGATCTAGCAAATGTGGCATTTGAGCCCCATAGGGAGCCAAAGGCCTGCAATCCAAGCACTTGATTGTCTGGGGCAAGAGGATTACAAGTTTGAGGCCAGCCTGGGATACACAGTGAGACTGTCAAAAAAGCAAACTGACTTTTTCTACTGTCTCAATACAGACACTTAAGTTTTGCTTCCTACAAAGTGGGTCATAGCTTCCTACCTATTCTCCACACGGCTTGTTCCTAAGGACAGCTCATGCCAGGTCTCTGTGCCTGACATTTCTCCAGTTCCAGATGCTGTTCCCTTGGCATTCCTCAACTTCATCTACTGAAAAACACTCATTTTCAAGGTCTGCTTCCTGTGCCTCCTAATGTGTGAAAAAGTGTGCTTCTCCAGCACCATGTCACTCTGTCACACTCTGCCTTCGGTTCCGGCCCTCTACACATAGTCCTACCACTGAAGGAGGAGATCATCTGTTGTTCAGCTTCATAATGTTCCAACAGCAGACAGGGAGCCTCCCTCAGTGGAGGTGATTAATACATGATGAACAGCTCAGTTCTTAAGGGCACAGACTCTGGAGACAGACTGAACACTGGAGTCGTGTATCACCCTCCTACAGGCTCTGTGATCTTTAACAAGTTATCAAACCCCAGTGTGTTAGTTCAGCACATACAGAATAGGGGAAAGCCACTGTAGATGATGGGTTATAATGTTGCTCATAGGATTTAATTCATGTCAAACACTTAGAACATAATGCTTTTAAAAATGTATACTCAGACTCAGTATTGGCTTCGTGTTCTTTCAGCCTTTCTGGGATGAACTAGCAACAAGATGAGGTACAAAATCAAAGCACAAGAGAAAAATGCCACAAACGAGCAAGCTCTCTTGCAGCTGTGCACAGACCTTCCCACCAGCACATACCCCACCAAAGATCACAACATTCCCATCTTCAACTTCCCCAAGGAAAACACAAAAGCATCTTTGCTTTTTATGAAAGACAGGATAAAATACTCTCTATAAAAGAGATGAAATAAATCAGTTCTAATAACAGCCTTTTAATCCCCTGATCCCCAAGGAAGAAAGGAAATGAACAATGCCAAGCATTCCGAGCCTAGCCATCACCAAGCAACTTCCAGCAGGCGCTGAATAGGCAGGCCATCATTTTTTACCCACAAACCCAGAGATGAGGCTTCCTCCTACTTAGAGGGTCCTACTTAAGACTTCAAGCTGGGGACAGCAAACCTTTCCTCTCAAACCAGTGGAGGCCCAAGGCACTAAAGAAGCCTATCTGACTGGAGTCACAAATCACAGCTCTGAGTCAGGAGCAGAGACTTGGTGAGAATTTAATTGTGGTCTCATTAGAGAAAATTTCAGACTACAAAAGCCCAGCAAAGGGCACCTCTTGTTGATGTGTTGGTGTATTCCCATTCCATCCTTTGACAAAACTGAAATGTCTGTTTGGAGTTTTATGATGTTAAAATACTGACATTCTACTATTTGCAAGTCTGTATTCTGCGACTGAACATAAGCCTTTGTGTGTACACATGTGACATTCCTGTAGAAGTCAGAACACAGCTCCAGGTGTCCTGTCATTCCTTAGGCACCATCAATTTTTTGTTTTGATATGGTATTTCTGATTGATCTGCTTGCTCTTGGCTAAGTTTGCTGACCAGGGAGCTCAGGGATCTACCTATCTCTGCTTCTCCAGTGCTAGAATTACAAGGGTACTGTCATCAAACCCAGCTTTCCTTTTTCCTTCCTTCCTTCCTTCCTTCCTTCCTTCCTTCCTTCCTTCCTTCCTTCCTTCCTCCTCCCCCACCCCTGTCACCTAGAATTTAGGGCTCAAACTCAGGTCCTCACCAACTGGCTTATCTCTACAGCCAACATAAACCTTTAATCAAATTTTTTGCAACTTTTTAGAACATCACTTTAAAGTATACATCATGATCTATCCTATGACCATATTGCTGTGCTGGTTTCCAGTTCATTTTTTTCTGCACTTCACATCCATGCTTTGCCCTGCTTTTTAATTCTGGGGCTACCCCTATACAGTGTCCTCAGCCACATGCATTTCTGGGCAGTTGAAAAATAGTATATATGAAGCAAGAAAGATGTTCTGTAAGTACAAAATGCATGCCAGCTTCTCAGAGCTTAGTTATCAATGCAAAATAGCTCATTAATATTATTTTATTTTAAAACATATTGGGTTAAATAGATTGTTGAGATTAATCAATAAAATAAAAACTAATAAAAATACATTGGAATGTATAACTTCTGTGCAAAGAGCACAGTAGAGTGCAGGTCTCAAACATACACAATTTTTAAGCTTTTTTTTAACATTATGAATCAAGAGAGAAATGCAAATCAAAGTTAAAATATGCATGTCACCTGACATCTATTAGGATGGCTGCTATCAAAATTAAACAAAACTAACAAGTATCAGTGAACTTGTGGGGAAACTAGGAGCCTTGTGCACTGTTGATGGGATTGTAAAAAGGTGCATCTTGAGAAGCATGACAGCCTCTTAAGATAGTGCTAGGGTTATTATCTGACTCAGCAACTCCAGAGTCCATGTAGAAAAGAGTGGAAAGAAGGTCTTAAAGACACATTTGCACACCCCTACTCATCGTAGCCTTGTTTACAACAGGCAGATGTGGAAGCAACTGGCAAACATATACACTAAATGTGTTACACATTCACCGGATAATGCTCAGCTTTTATACGAAGAAACTTCAGCCACAACAGGATGAACTAGGGACAATATGCTGACAAATAAAAAGTCATTGCCATATGATCCACTTGTATGAGGTGCTTAGAAAATTCAAATTCAGAGAAATGGCAGGTTGGTCCTTGCTAGGGACTGGTAGATGCTGACTAATGGTTATAGCTTTAAATCTATAAGATGAGAACATTCTAGAGACTGAACTACACACTTAACACTGGTTAAGACAGAATTACATGCATGCTTGCATGGAATTTTCAAAGGACAAGCTGTTCTAGACATCCCTGTATCACCAGCTGGCACCACCTCAGGGCTTGTCAGCAGAGGGTGCTGGAAAGACAGAAGAAAGAAGAGCCTCGCTTCCTGGTCCCAGTGCTTCTGTTCTGCATTCCATGGCACAGGAAGCAACTTCCCCACTGATGGCTTAACAGAGACACACGGTGACACACACCACTCCATCTAAGTCTGTTGGCACCCTAGGGACAGCTTCCTGCTTCCTAGCCCTGTCCTATGGCACCTCAGTGACTTCTCTGAACTCAAGTCTTCAAGGAGTTCTGCAGCTCAGTTTTGGAGGGATCTTCCTCTTTCACATTTCCTTGGACAAGCTTCTTCAGCACTCGGGATGGAGACCGTTCATCTTCTGTGTTAGTCAGAGTTCTGGCATTGTGCAAAATACCTGACGTAGTCAACACAGTAAGATAAAGGGTGTCTTTGGCTCATGGCTTTAGAAGTTTAACCCCAGTTTCTTGGTTCTGTGGTTTGTGCTCCTGTGGCACGGAAAATCCTAGTAGGACCACACAGTGGAGGAGAGCTGTTTGTGGCATGGTACATAAACACAGAAGAAGGGACCAGGTCATAGATTCTTCTTCAAGGGAATGCCACCATGAACTTCATTCTACCAGGACTCAGCTTCTAAAGGTTCCACCATATCCTCCAAGTGCCACAGACTGAGTGACTGATATGGGCCTTCTGGGGACACTTCTAGACTGTAGCATCTATATCTGTTCATTGATCAGTTGATAGATGCACTTTATGGCTCTCTTTAACCCTTCTTGGGAGTTTATTATTATTTACTGGGTAAATGATTATTTATATTAAAATTTCATTCACAGATACATGTGAATATGTATAACTCACTATTCAGGAGGCTGATACAGGAGTATTTACAAGATCCAGGTTAGCCTGGACTACATGGTGAGTATTGAGCCGCCTGAGCTATATAACAAGACCTCATTAAGAAAAAAGAAAAGTATATTTTAGTCTGAACTCCACTAGATACAGGTAGCAATGAGGAGGGGGGTAAGTTGCTAAGAGAGCAAGAAATATGCTTGCAACGTAGCTTTTCATTCCTCTCAATGGCTCTCATTTTCTCCTTCCTAATTTTAATGTCCCCAAGTGTTTAACACCCCCAAGTGTTTTCCGCTGCATGCCTACTGCCCTGGGATTAGTATACATTCAGAAATTCTTCATGGAGTCAAATTAATGAATCAAATGAGAACTATGATTCTTGCCATTCCTTCTATGGGCATTTACTTTCACTCTTATGATGGGAGAGTGATGCTCTATGTGCGGGAAGATGGGAGATGAGGAAGGGAAGAACCTTGACCTGTAGAAATGGGAAAAAACAGGTAAAACAGAAACTCAGGGCAACACACAACAACAATCATACAATGCTTCAAATCCTATTCAAGAGAACATAAAATACAAAGTGATAAATAATCAATCAAGAGTGAAATAAACCCAACATCACATCATAAGACACACTATAGAAGAGTTTTCTT
Source organism: Sigmodon hispidus (assembly GCA_004025045.1). Classification (NCBI taxonomy): domain Eukaryota; kingdom Metazoa; phylum Chordata; class Mammalia; order Rodentia; family Cricetidae; genus Sigmodon; species Sigmodon hispidus. The sequence goes on from PVIH01001854.1 coordinate 53,558, forward strand.
AATAATATACATGTAAAAATTCCCCATAGCATAAAAAGACTCAACACACAAAAAAGACCATTTGTCATAGTCAAGTGAGCTTCATCCTGTGATAATTCAATATAAGAAAAACTTATAAATGTAATACTGACGTAAGTACTAGACTCAAGGACAAAAATCATATAGTCATCTCACCACTCCTTCACAGTAAAAGCCCCGCAGAAACTTGGAGTAGAGGAAAACATCTCAACATAAAAAAGGCACACCATAACAAGCCTGCACCCAACATTATATAAACAGAAGAAAATCTGAAAGCATTTCTCCAAAATCAGAATGAGAGAAGGTTGTCCACATGCTCCTTTCTTATTCAATATAGTGTCTGAAGCCTTAGCTAGAGTAATAAGGCAAGAGAAAAAGATAAAAGTGACAAAATAGAAAAAAGTCAAATTATTTCTATTTTCCCATAGTATAATCCTATACTTAGGATATACCTGACAAATATTTTCAGCTAAGTAGCAGAACACAAAATAATGCAATACAGTTTTACTATATACCGATAATAGCTTTCTAACAAATAAATCAAGAAAAAAGACACTTCACCTTTAAAAAAAAAAAAAAAAAAGGTAAAAGACCTAGAAGAAGCCTTGAAATCACTGAAGACATGTAGTAACAGCTTGAGATCAATGAAAACCTAGAAGAAGTCTCGACAAGATGGAAAGACCTCCAATGCTGAGATGGAAAAACTAACATTATGAAATGGTGACATTACTGAAAGCAATTTATAGATTCAACACAATCCCAATCAAAATTCCAGTGACATTCTTCACTGAAGTAGAAAAATGCTCCTGAAATTCATATAGAAACACAAAAGACTCCAAATAGTCAAAGAAATCATAAGCAGAAAGAGCAATGCTGAGGGTTTGACCATTTCTGCTCTCGAGGTACACTACAGAACACACCAGTCTATGGCCATACCACCCTGAACACTCCCAATCTCCTTAGAAGACAAAATAACAAAGCAAACAGCACTGGCCCTGCAGACAGGCACACCAGTGGAACAGAAAAACAGATCCAGGAGCTGGCCCACAGTGCGACCATCATCTGATGTTCACAAAGGTGCCAAAAATATACATTGGAGAAAAGCCTTTCCAAGAAAAGATGCTGAGAAAATTAGAGACCAACATGCAGAAGTGGGAAACTTCAGCCACATTTCCCACTCTGTAAAAACATCAATTAAAAAATGGATCAAAGACCTGAAACCTTGAAAGAGCTAAAGGAAAACATAAGAGAAATCCTTCAAGCCCACAGGCAACGGCAAGGACATTCTGAAAAGGAAATAATAGGAGTCAACAAATGGGATTTCATGAGACTGAAAAGATTCTGCACAGTAAAGGACAACTACATAGAATGCGAGGGAATCTTAGGCAACCAGCAGTCAGACAGTAGGTTGATATCTAGAATGTATACCTCAGAATAATACATCTAAAAAGAAATAACCCAACCCACAAGTAGGCAAGTGAACCGAGTGGATATTTCTCAAAAGAAGATATGTAAATAGCTAATAAATGCATAGGGGAGAGGTGTGATGTGCACCCTTTCATCCTTAGTCCATGGGGAACAGAGGCAGGGGGATGTCTGTGAGTTCCAGGCCAGCCTGGTCTGCATAGTAAGATCTTGTCTCAAAATTTAAAAACAAAAAGTCAACACAATTGAAACTACCCAGAATCTTCCATCTCATCCCGATGAGATCAATTATCATTAAGAGAGGAACAGGTAAGTGATTGTTCCAATCTAGGAGGAGAAACTATGGACCTATCAGCTAGTGCAGCCACTGTGAGAGTTGGAATGGAGAAGTCTCAGGAATCTATAATCAGAACTACCCTATGACCCAGCTATAGCGCTCCTAGGTATATTGCTGAAGGATTGCAAGTCAGTGCTCAGCAGAGATGCTCTATCCACAACAGAATAGAAACACCCGTGACACTACCCACATTGCCATGAGGCAGAGCCAGCCTAGATGTCCACCACTTATATACATATACAGCAGGATTTTGCTCGACCATATAGAAGAATGAAATGATGTCACTTCCTGGAAAATGGATGGACCTGGAGATCACTGTATGAAGCGAAGGAAGACTCAGACAGTCAATTATCATGTCTTCTCCCAAATGCAGAACCTAGAATTTAAGATTTAGTTTTAGGGGAAAGAACCAGCTGGTGTGGTAAGTGGGGGGGGGGCAAGAAAAAGTAATGAGACAAAAGAAATGCATGCATTTCGGCCTCCCATCTATGACATAAAAGCAGAAAGGATGCTGTTTGCAAGGAGGGCAGGACCAGCAGGGGGTAGTAGAGCCGACAAGAAAGTAATGGGGAGGTAAATACAATACTATTCATTTATGAAAAGTAATACTTAAGTAACCTAAAGCAGGAAATAGTCTACTATTCTTGGTACCCTAATTAACTATGGGAAAATTTATGAAGAAAACTTTTTTTTAAATGGGACATTTACATTTTAGTGTTTAAAATAAACATTCTGTTTAAGATTTAGATGGAATCTCCAAGACTCCCTCCCTCCACTCCAAGCACCCTACTAATGACCTACTAACCAAGGCTTCCCTGGAATCTCACTCGGCAATTTCAGATGCAGTCTATGCACACGGCCTGAGCCTGGTTCCCTGTTCCCACACTGGCCTCTGCTTCCTTCCTGAATTGCAGGCCAGCTGCAAAGCCTGAGTAACCAAGTGGCACTGTTTCATCACCCAGGATCCCAGCCCAGACTTCCACTCCCACCTTTAGTAAAGGAAGGATTAAACTGTTGCCTCTCCTGGCGAGTATTTCCTGTTAGAATTCCCATGCTGTTTCTCTTTAGTAGATTCCAGTTCTTTGCCCAGAGTCTTGTCCTGCCCTTGACCTTCTTGATCACAATTATGTTTAAATATGGGGTTCACTCGAAGGTCTGTCTCATTCATTTCCCTTTCCTCCCAGTTTTCCGTTCTTTGGCTTCCCCCTCTCTAATAGCACTCATGTTTGATATCTAGTATGACAACCAGGAGCATCACTCTGGGGTTCTGAGTGATGTCATCTCCCTCTGGGGAAGACTTGCGTTTGCTTTAGGCAGGCAGGTGAAAATGAGAAAACAACCTCCATCTTTAGCTGACCAGAAGCCTACTTGATCCTGCTGAGGGTTGCCCTTATTCCCAAGAGATTAGATTATAGGCATCAGCAGGGAAATTAAATGTTTTCTCTATGATATTAAATATACACATTCTGTCATGTTAAAGGATAATTCTGAATATTGAAGCTACTGGTAATACATCATAATATATATGTATGCTATGTATTTATTTATGTGTATTTTTTTCTAAATATCTTAAACATGTATTAATTATTATTATCCGGGATGCTTTTTTAAAGCCTGCAATCGAAAAGGAAATAGATATGATTTCAGGCATCATGAGGGTCTAGATATTCTCTCCTGCCCCTCTTGTCAGACAAATTGCTCTTTGGGAATTAAAAAAACAGCAGAGGCATATAAGATACAGTGGAGGGAGGAGCCTCCTGAGCTGTAAGCACAGTCTGTCATCAAAGGTGATTAAAGGGGAGAAGTTAAGAGCTCCCCAAGGACAACACTGGCTTAGAAAGACAGAGCGTGCTAATGGAGGTATTTATCACTTGTTCCCTAACTAGCTGCTCAGCTTAGAAAGAAATGCGGCCCAGAGGCAGGAAAGTGACTGAGCTAGACCACAGGGGAAAGTCAATACAAACCAAATAGATCCACTGCTCATTTAGAACCAGAAGGGGCTTAGCAAAGGGTTCAGATTTGAAGTTGTTTGCATAGTCGTTCCCAGTTAAACACCCCAATCTACACATCTTAAATCTAAAGTGCTCTGAAACCAGAAGCTTTCTGGGTATTGAGTTTCAGATTTGGGAACATTTCAAAGCATTATGGATTAGGGATGAACAATCCTTATCTATATTTTGAAAAATTGCTATTTAAAAGTTGGTTATAGCTTTGCTGGGTCTTCCTGGTATGCGTCAGCTCAATCAGTAATTGTCATAGTCTCCAGTTGCCTGCTTACCACATATACCTCCAATGCACTTCTGACCATTGGCAATGTCATACTTCCTGAAAGAAGATTTGGCTTAGTATTTAGATCCCCAGGGCCTGTCACTAGAACAGGTACCAGGAAACAGTTCTTAACTGAATGTCTGACATAAGCAAAACTTCTTTATTTGGCTTTATTTTCTCCATTTCTTCTATTTTATTCCTTATTTCTCAACAGAAAATACATTTAATCAGTCAGTTTAAATCATTTTACAAAACACAGTTTGAGCTATTAACACTTGATGGCTGGAACAGAAGGGTCTCCTGGGCCTGTCCTATCCTGAAAAGTACCAACCCAAGGATGGCAAAGATGGAGAAGGACATGGAGGGGCTTTATAAGCCTCTGTGAACCTCACTCTTTTAAGTGAATAAAACCTCAGAGGTTTGCAAACTCCCATCTGTAATTTGGATTCTCCAGATCTAGGACTGAGGAAACAATAGAAGACAACATTGGCTACTTATAAAACACATGATGGTAATTTAATGGCCTCTGGAAAAAAGGAACACTACCTTGTTTAACTTGTGATGGACAAAAAGTACAGAACCTACCCTAAGGACGAGGGACTCTGGGCACTTCCTGTCTAGTTCACAGGCAGGAAACCGAGGAGGAGGAGGGTAAATGGAGCCCTAAGGAGTATGGAGGCTGATGCGCCTGTTATATAGTAGAGAACGCTAGGTCAACACAGCAGAGGCCTGAGAGAGGGTGAGAAGGATAGAGAGAGGGTGCACTCTTCCGGCAGTGCTCATGGTCTGTATTAATGACAGTTCTCTGGGCCTTTGTAAAACCAACATTCATGGATAGGAAATGGTAGTGTGTGTGTGTGTGTGTGTGTGTGTGTGTGTGTGTGTGCGCGCGCGCGCGCGCGCGCGTGCGCGCGCACATGTGATCTCAAGTGATCTCACAGAGAGGCCTCTGGAGAGAGAGGATTGGTGCATTTGCAGACATTTATAACACTGCAGGCTCAAAGCTGGCCCTAAATTAGAAAGCAAGTGAGGCAAGGTGGGGTGACCATATATCACTGGGAAGACATCATTTCCAAAGGGAAAACTAACTAGAACCTTGTATTTATAGAGATGCTTTGAAGGAAGGGTGTTACATCTTCCCCATTTAAGATTCTCTAGAACTGGACAGGGTGGAACATGCCTGCAATCTGAATAATCAAGAGCTAAGGCAGAAAGCTCACAAGTTTGAGGCCAGCCTGGGCCCTGACTCAAAGCGACTCTCCAAGGTCCTGCTTTTGGCACTAGAATTACTCTGTGATAAAGGGGACATTCTGGACTGCAGAGACACCAGCCATAGCAAAAATGGCAGCAGAAGGTCACCCTGGCAGTAAGGTGGCCAACTGCCTAACATCTTCCCAGTGTTTCTCTTCCTCTCTACCAAAGCCACTCTAAATTAAATCGGGCTTCATAACCTATAGGCTGTAGTGGGCCCATAGCATTTCCTATCTTCCTGTTTAGAAATTTTATTTCATTTTTCATTGGTCCAAGCCAACGTTTCTATCAGAAGAGTAATCCGTCTCCATATTGCATTTGCCAGCTTCCCGACACGGTGCTTATTTTTCTATATGCCATCTCCCCAATCTCTGAGGCTCCAGCTTTAAGATAGATTTTTATCAAACTCAATGACCATCAAAACGAACAACTTTTGATCCCCTCTACCAAAAAGTTTCTCGTGCTCAGCAAAATAATGAAGTCGTGAATGCTTATTGCTAAAGTAAGGAAGAACATGTGGCTGACAGAAGCAGCAAGAAACTATTAAAATCAATTCTTCTAGGTGAGGTGGCATGTGCAGAAACATGGTTTGGGCCACTGGAGAGGGGGCGATAAAAGGGTCCCTAAGACAGAAGAGGGAGGAGAGGACAGAGGCAAATGGGGGGATGTAAGGGGCAGAAAGGAAGGATAGAGGAATTCCTATCTACAGGTCACCCCCTGTGCCTTGTGAGCTGAAGAACTTCCACTCTTGGTTTTCTTTCCTCCAAACATGCTTGTGCTCTTGAACAAAGTGTCAGAATAGCAAAGTTAATTACAAGCTAATGACTCTACAGTCTTCAGACCTGTAAATGAAAACTGCCACCTACCACAAATTAAACACATTATTTACATACACTTCTAAAAGTGAGTTAGATAGGGCCTTTAGTGAGTGGGGCTGGCAGAAAACACATTACTCCCAGGGTGCAGGCAGAAGTGAAGGGGACTTCTTTGGATTCAAACCATACCTCACACATTCTATGCCATCGTGTACAATACTGGGATATTGATGTTCGTTTATCACCCTAAGCACCTCAGCCTTTGTCTTCCAAATGACCTACACTATGAGCCGTGTGATAGGTATGCAGATCTACAGGATACATAGGTTGGCATTTTACTAATTTTCTAAATTCCATCTACAAAACTGATAATATTGCATTTAACAAAAAATACTATTAAATTAACATCAGGTAACTAAAACAAAATCTTTTATATAAGCAATGACAAATAAAAACGGGAATTTCTTCTCCCAAATAGTCAAATCCCTGTTTAACCAGGCTCAGAGTTTAACCTTTAACCTTTTTACATTTTCTAACACCCCAATCCCTAGACCTTCCAAATATTTAGCTCTGCCTGGCCCCAGATGCCCCCTTGGATGCTTTTCCTTAATCCCTACAGCCTCAAGCCCATCCCTGCCTTCACTGCTCAGTGTAAAGTCTACACCACGGCTACATGGAAAGGTTAGGTTTTCATTATTTTTCTATCCTCAACTGAGTTTCTCGGGGCAGTTTTCAATACAGAACCTCCTAAAAATGTCAGAAAAAGAGAGGTATGGCATAGGGTTAGGGGGCGGATCTTCAAATCCACCTCAAAGTCAAAGCTTAAGAATTCTTAAGATAAGTAGATTCTCTGTATTCTAAACAAGGTGTTTGTTGTGTTGTGTGTTTAAAGTCACACTTGTACAGAGAAAAACACAAATGTACTGCACATAATTTAAGAGTCTTTCTTCTTCCTTTTCTCTGTTGTTTTAGTTTTTGAGACATGGTCCTAACTGTGCCAAGCTTGCTTTCAACTCACTATGAAACCAAGTCTTAAGCCTGAGCCTCTTGCCGTTGTACTTCTCAGGTGTTAGGGATGCTCTGAACTACCATGCTAGCTTTTAGAACCATTGTCTCCAAGACTCTATATACCAAACTTAATATCTCAGTAGGATGTTAAAATGTCTTTGGCATGTATAATGTTCACTGGGGGTTGTAGCAGGTTTAGGTGCTATTGAGCAAGACCTAGAGGCATGGCTTTGAGGTCTTGAGGATCCCTGTACAGGGTGAGGCCAGCTCCTTTTGAAAACCAGTTGCACACTGCCTGCCCTTCCTGTTTGCTCTCTGAGTTCTCAGAGAGAGGATTTCTGCTGCTGCTGCCACGCAGGACATTTCAGCCCTCCAGGAATTGGCCTAAAGTTCTATCTTATATCAGTGAGTGTTTCATATAAACTCCTTAATAAATATTCATTCTTTTATATAATCAATTGCCCATAAATAATTCATACAATATAGGATATTATATACTGCCACAAAATGTCTAAAAGAAGTAATTACAACATTTCAGCAATCAAATGTTACAGGAGAAGCTCAAAATTTCATGCAACTTTTAAAAACTAATTTGATAATACCTAACAAAATTTACATAACCAGGTTGGGGAGCCAGGTCACTGAGTAATGTCCTTGTCATCCAAGCATTGGGATCTGAACTGGATTTCCAGAGTTCACATTAAAAAAAATAAAATAAAAATAAAAAAAGCCCACACAGTAACATGTACTTTTAATCCTAGGCTAGGAAGGTAGAGACAGGTGATGGATCCCTAGGGACCACCAGCAAGGTGTTCTAGCCTAACAGGCAAGTTCCAGGCTAATGAGAGACCCTGTCTCAAAAAATAAGGTGATTGCTTGTAAGGAACACCAGCCGAAGTCGTCCTCTTCCTAACACACAGGCATCCCCACATATACATGGATGTGCACACACACATACACACACGTTGGCATAGTCTCTAATCCCCCATCTTTGGAAAAGGCTGTAAAAATGTAAAGAGTGCAATGACAGATAACTTTCATTGTGATGTTTTTATGATGGCAAAAAATTTTGATACAAATATTCAATGGGAAAATGTTTTGATATGTTGTAATTATATTTATACATCAGAACACTATGAGACCATTTGTAAAGAATGGAGTGTCTGTATGTATCAACACAGGAGGGTATCTATGATTTATAGGTAAGAAAAGCACACCTATAAATGTGTATATAGTATGATCCTATTATCCTTTTAAAAATCAGTAGGTGACATTCACTAAATCTTCATGTTCCAAACACTGGTAAAATATCAACATGAGCTTGAAATTTAATAATTGCTTGGAGACTATTAAATAACTTAGCATCAGCTAACTTAGCTAATGATGCTAAGTTATTTAATAGTCTCCATTTGAAAATTTAAGGAGGTAATGTGTGAAGAGAATTAGATGTGAAAGAAGCTGTGAAACCAGGCTTTAAAGGAGACAGAGCGAGAGAGAAAGAGAGGGAGAGAGAGAGAAGGAGGGAGAGGAAGAGAGAGAGAGAGAGAGAGAGAGAGAGAGCACAAATACAGCAAGTTTTCACTGTGAATTCCTGAATAGGTTAACACCATGCAATTAACTTAACCACCACCTCCAAAATGTAAAAATAGTGTTTAAAGGGGGTTTGTTATGTTTTGTTCATAATAGAGCCCCGATCATTAGTTTTACTTATTCTAGATAATAAGACCTATTATCTGATACACATATTCAAATAAAGGATCCCACCAGCATGCCTCCCAGTAGCCCAAACATTTTACAAGCATATGTTAAAGAAAATTAAGACACATGTAAAATAACATGGCATTCTTGGGATGAGACACCCAGGGAAGGAGTAAGTTTGCTTGAAGGAAGCCAAGAGTGGAAATTTACAGCTAAATGGAAAGTCACAGCCAGAGCAGCACCAGAGGAACTGGGAAGGGCCCATCTAATAGACCCCAGAGAACTATGGCTCCATACTCACACTGGACACCTAGGCTATCTGGCCACCTCTGTCCCATATTAAAATGTTGAGCATAGAGGCAGGCCCTTCATCTGTGCATGGTACCTAGAAACTGCTTCAGATTCCAGCCTATAGAATGAATGGAAGAAGGAGGCTCTGAGGAAGGAAGAGCCTCACAGCATCCCTCACTCACATCCACAAGATGCAAACAAGTTCTTTGTGTGTCAATATTTACTCTTCCCCAGGGGCACACAGATTAAAGCTGCTTCCCGAAAGTCAAGTTACAGGCAACATTTTCCCAAATCATCAATCCTTCCCTCCAACAACAGAACAGATCTGTCCAAGTCAGGAGGATCAGAGACTAAAGCTTAGCTCACCATGGGACCCAGGAGGGCCTGCATCCTTGCTGGCTGCTTGTGGGAGGTACACGGCTGCTCTCGCAGCATTCACTGCTTCCCACGGGGTGACACACCGCTCTGCAAATTAGCACTGCACAGCAGTTGTGTGAGAATGAATAATTACTGCACCCTGTTGATTTCCTGATAATGCCTGCAGCAATACCCCTTTAAAAAGAAAAGGGGTTCTGAGAGATGGCTGATTGGAATATAAGATACCTGAGAGGGCAAAGGTGATTGCTGACAACCTGAGGTCATCCTGAGGAGCTGCCTATAGATATAAGGAGAACCATCTCCAGCAAGCTGCCTGTCTTCTGACTTCCCTGACTCATATGCAGGCCATAGCACATATATATAATCTCTCTCTCTCTCTCTCTCTCTCTCTCTCTCTCTCTCTCTCTCTCTCTCTCTCTCTCTCACATACACACACACACACCTGTCACACATACACACACACACACACACAAATAGACAGATAGATGATAGAATGGAGAGAGACTAAAGAATAAATGGAAAACAAGTACCCTGGATCTATGGCTCGGCAGTAGAGCAAAAAATAAAGGATGACTGCTTTTGCTTTTTAAGCAGAAACAACTTCTAGGATGAATGAGACAAAAGACAGACAAACCAAGAGTCAATCCAAGGCCTAAAAAGTCATCAGAGATCTAAGTCTTAGTCCTCATCCTTGGAGGCAAATTACTAGTAACAGCCAATTTTGCCAAGTACCTACAGAGCAAGCAAGAGTACCAGCCACTGTCCAGCACTTCTAATGGTCTTCAGGTCATGAAAAACAATGGACTGGTGAGGTAGGAGATGTATTCTTGATCTCATTTTACAAGAAGGCTGAAAGTTAAGGAGCTGGCTCAGGAAGACACAGCTGGCAAATAACAGACTTAGGATGCAGCTGTCACACAGCACCCTCACTATCACCTTCTCCCTGACGATTTCTCACTGTGACCAGCCACACCTGAGGCTTTCCCCTGGGCTTGGTGGTGAATGTTCTGAGACAGCTCAAAATCTCTAACAGGAAGGCTGTTCTAATCCCAGACCTCAACAAATACTCTGGTGATATCAGGCCAGGCACAGGCGGGAAAGAGACATTCCAAAATAGCTAAAGAAGCAAGGTGGAAGACATCACACAGAGCCACACCTTCCTCCTGGCTGAGGACATGTCTGGCAGCAGTCCCCGGTGCCAGTGGATGGAGCTGGAGAGATAGTGTTCTCCAGATAGTCCTGACAACTTCTTCCCTTCAAGGCAGGATTCCCAGAAGAACAAGAAGCCAGTCAGCAAGAGAAAGTGACCTGAGACTGGTTCTGCTGGTGGTACACAGTAAATCTGTGACCATCTCTCCAAGACCAAGAAGTCTGTAGTCAGTCCCAAAGATACTGTTATAATATCTATAAATAACAACTGCAGGGCCTGACCTGGAGGATGGTGGGAGTCCGAGCAACAGTAGACTAGCACTTGTGGTAACCATCGTTCAAACCCTTAACTGCAGTTGCTTGAAGAAATAACCGAAGGTGTTTACTCAAAGCACTCCATTCCAGTGGGACATTCCTTAGCTTAAGACCTATAGTCTAATGGAGAAACTGAAGCTTAGTGAGGCCAAGTGACTGCATCACCTCAGAGCAAGATCTCGGGTTCCTAGTCATTTCCTCTATTGCACGGCTTTTTAATTTGAGGTCTCGACACTGTCTCAATATAATCTCTAGAAGCTCAACTTTTAGGCCCGCCCGAAGATGAACTAACCCACTCAGCCACTAAGCAGCCTTTATTGGCTTGAAGTTAATTCATCTCGTGGAGATTCAGTTTTTTCATCTGTACTGTGACTTGAATAGAGGTGTTCCCCATAGGCTTGTGTGTTTGAGAACACAGTGATGCTGTTTTGGACGGTTGCAGGACCATCCAGAGACACAGTCTTGGTGGAAATGGGTCACCTCAATTTGATAGGCATGCCCCATTTCCTCTCTGTTTTCTTTGTGACTGCCCACCCAATGTGACCAGCTGGGTCATGCTTCTGTCGCCATGCTCCCCCACCCTGATAGACCACAGAACTCTTCTTAAGCTGTGATCCAATAACTTGTCTCTCCCTTGGATTGATTTTGTCAATTATTGGGACGCAGTGATGAGGAAAGTAGAGACACATCTCTAGGAAGGATGACATTGCTCTTCTCATGGCTGGCTATAAGCAATAAACAATTTCATGAAAAGTCCCCAGGAACTTGAAACACAGCACTATTAATATTACTACCATGCTACATGATGGTTAAAAGGAAGCTGACAACATTTAGCAAACTGGGAGCAGAGTTGCCAAAGGCTCATAATTATATATATATTATATATATACATATATATATACATATGCACACCAACCTGATGGAAAGGGCAAGAATGCAAGCCAAGGTGTACAGGTGATCAGTTATAACCACAAGCTGAAAGTATGGGGCTGTGCCCTTCATCTGGCATCACTGAGTCAATACCAGAGGCTCATGTTGCCTCATTGGCAGAGATGGTAATCAGGGTACCCATGTTCAGGAGATCACATCAATGACTGAGCCAGAAGCTAACAGTACAGGTTTGGGGAATCAAATGAAGAGGCACAGTACAATAAAACAACACCAATTTGGAGTTGGGGTAGTTTGAGTCTTGCTAAGTATACCTTGGAGTTTCAGCTAAGGGAGATAAAACACAGACATTATCAAGTTGTCCATCACAAAGCTAGACACCAACACCCTTCCTTTTTCTGGGTGAGTCACTTGGGACTTTTCCATAAACAGCTGACAAAGGTTGTTGACAAAGGGCGTTTAGAGATGACAACAGCAGAAATACTTATAGGTATGCTAGGCACTGCTATCCCACGTCAGCCATTTGAAAGGAGAGGAATTCTAGGTGAGAGCAATCAGAGAACTCACCCAATGAGACAGTAATGACAGTGTCATGATGTGGACAAAGGCCGCTGGGCCATAGTCAATGTTCTAACATTCTCATTCTAACACTTACACTTACTTTTAATTATTTTTCTCTCACAGTCCATGGTATTCCCAGACTGACAATAGGCTTTGCATGCTGTCTGCTAACAAAAGCATGGGTTCATATTCCCATTTGACAAATGAAGCAATGAAAGCACAGGGCTCGGCAGCTCACCTACAGTATCTAACAGGCCTTAGCGGCACAGAAAATACCATAGCTCAAATGTGAGTTGTCAGATTCCAGCTGTAACATTCTGACACACTCCAGAAGGAAAGAGTCCAGTGATCGTCCTGGCACATATTAGAACAACTTCAGGCAAACTTGAAGGCACACATCTATAATCCCCAGCTACTCAGGAGGCTGAAGCAAGATGATCACAAGTTCAAGGCAAGCCTAGGCAATGTAAGTCCCCACCTCTTTAAAAAAAAAAAAAAGACAAAAGAATATCAAGAAATCGATTTTATCAATGTGTCTATGCTTCCCCATCAGCAGCACCTATTCCCCTGCAGTGTTTAACTGATCAGAGTTTAGTTTGCACAGACCCTGAGACAACCTCAGCCCCCTATCTAGACTTCCTCCTGTCATTCCATTTCAAGTTTCTCTCTTGGCAGGTAGACCCAGTGCACGACAGTCAAAGAAACTGTTCTCTCCCAGCAGAGGGGAGAGAGAGGGGGAAGAGAGAAAGAGAGAGTGGGAAAGTGGGAGGGAGGGAAGGAGAGGAGGGAGGGAGAGAGAGAGAGAGAATGAATGCGTGGCTACTGGTGGCTCAGGAGAGTGAATCACTGATCAATGCAATGCAACCTGGGAAGGCATCTGGGGAATGAGCACAGGGCAGAGGCAAAGAATGTAAACAACTGTCACAGGCCAAGAGTGATGAAGGGAGAGAAAGGGATCCAGAGAAACAGAGGCGAGGCGCACATGGACAGCTCTGCACTGGGTCTACTCGCCATACTACACACTGGCAAACACTACAGATGCTGGACACACACACAGGGGATGGCCCAGAAGCAGTATTTCATAGTTACAGAATGAATACTTTCATAAGAAGGCTGATGGAAATGCTAACAAAATAGTGACTTGTCATTGTACCTCTTCTCTGTTTTCCGAATGTTCTTATAGAAGGTAATAGTATCGATTATTGCAAAGGTCCTTGTGTGAGCCTAGACCACATTCACCAGAAGGATCCAGTCAGGAACCATCTAGATGATGGACAGGAAGACCAGTTGGAAGAATCTGGTCTTCTGAAGAAAAAAGGGTTGGGTGCTCAAGATTGGGCCAGACACAGGGCAGTTCCAAACATAACATTGCCATCTGGCTTCCAGGCATCCAGGCTCTCACATTTGCTTGGGAAAAGAGCAAAGGAAAGAGAAACACAGACAGCAATGGTCCTGGGCGCAGGCAATGAATGCATCCACTGCTGCAGGTTACGGTGACACCATTTCAATAGAGGACACAATTGGGTCACTAACATCCCAACAAGGCAGTTTCAATCAGTGAAGTACCAGAACCACAGCAGGGTACTAGACCCAACTCTGGCAAGTGTCAGAGACAGCCAGCTCCAGGGCTTCAGGGAGGTACGTGCTGGGACTTGTTGATTCTGTAGCTGAGAGTTCATGCAGGAATCATGGATGACTGCATCTTAGACATCTCTTGGTCTTGAGAACACAAGAGGTATCTACCAGGGACACACAAGAATTCTTGGGAAAACTCTAATAATAATTTTCTATTATTAAAGTTTTTCTATGCTTGGTATTCCATCACTGATATACCCTTGAGATGGGGAAGTTACCATCTAACATAATGCCAAAATTAATCAATTAATTAAGCCTTTAATCCCAGGACTCGGGAGGCAGAGGCAGGCAGATCTCTGTGAGTTTGAGACCAGCATGGTCTACAGAGTGAGTTCTAGAACAGGCTCCAAAGCTACACAGACTGTGTCTCAAAAAAAATTTTTAAAAATTAATTAATAGCAATGGTGTATTAGTAACTCAAGGCAAGCAACTATAATATACAAGAGAATTATGTAAATCTAAACATAGGGACAGAAATCCCATGGGCTGTCAGCCATTCCTTATAGAAAATAGATAATTCAGATATAAAAATTAAGCGAAATGATAGCTCTGTAAGGTGTTTCATAAGTGCAACAGTGGGCAGTAAATATCGGCTATAGAACGAGGGGTAAAGAAATATGCAATGACGGATGTAGAAGAAGATTTCACAAGATGAACAAGGCCAGTAGGCTGACTGAAAATGGAGGTTGATCAGCCATTTGAATGGTGGGCAGATAAGGTAGCTATTTTGAACTACTGTGAACAGAGGATAAATTATCAAGCCTAAACCTCCGTCCTCTTGTTGACATGATACTTTATTCCCACCTCTGGTACAGCAATGACTGCTCTGGTGTATCCTTACCTCTCTTCTCTTACCTCCAACTAGACTGTGGGCTTGAAGAGGGCCATGTTGTATACTCACCTCTCCAACCCTTAGCACAGTTTGGCAAAGAATATATGTTACTTTGTCAATGAATGAATGAATGAATAAATGCTTAACAAATAAGTACATTAAAAGGGTTGGACAAAAAGGCTTTCTCCAAAACCAGGAAACTAACCCGATGTTGTAGGCCAAAAAAAAAATGTTTACTTGGCATTGAATTCAATTCAATTTGATACATTCTTTGATGGTTTCATGTGCATATACTATGCCTCCCCCAAGAAGTCTGAGGTCCTAGAGAGCAGGGACTATAGACTCATACTTCTCTGTCCTCCATTAAAGCACCTGGCGCAGCACTAGATGAATGGACTTAAATAAATATTCATTAAATAGGCTTGAATAAAAAATATGCGAGAAGACAAGTAAAGTTACTTCTGGCCGGCGAGGTTCTTTCATTTCAATTTACAGGCGAAATGAGCTGGCTATTTATCAGGCCCCATTGAGACAGGCATTCCTCTGGACAAAGGCAGTCTTTGAGAACTACACGCGTGGCAGGGCCTTCTCCAGAGATCCACGCTTGGTATTTCCAAGAGAGAGTTAGGGGTCAATAGGAAAATCCGCCATCATGGGTACATGCCAGGAAGGTTGGCACAGCACCTGCCCAAGCTGGGACTGACTCCAGGCATCCCGACCAAAGTCAGGAAAGCTCATAATTCATCCAGTGGAGAACCTAAAATCTATCCATTTCTCTGGAGAGGATGGCAGAGTGGACAATGAGATGCCAATTGGGGGCTGGCCCATCCTCTTTCACTAAAGCACGCAGTCCAGGTGTAGCTTGGAAGGGTTCTGCTTCCTGCTTCTGGCAACTCCAGCTGCATAATGTGTCAGCAAACATGCCTGCAGGGGTCAATGCGAGACTCCTACGATGTAAAAATTCCGTGAGCAGGCCCAGTATATCCACCCCGGACAGAAAGTGAAAAACAAAGGGGCTAATTACTAGAGAAGAGAAGGATCCGTGGAGAAGGGAAGATGGCTATTAATCCATCTGGTGCTGTGGATGAGTGCTGCCAATCTGTTTAAACCCTATTTAAATACAGAACCAGGTGAGGGGCCACAATCACACGTTCATTTCCTTCCTAAGGAAATAGGCAAGGGTTTCAGGCTATCCAAGACTTCCTAACTGCATATAGATTTCTGGAAATTATGGTGAGCAGCCAACCCTGCCACAATGCCCTGGGATGCCAACTACCCAGTTTGCCTAGACAAAATGTCCTGCATTGCCCTGTATTACTCAAGAGAGTCAGGAAACAGTTATACCAGGCAAGTTTCTGTATTTTGTGGCTTAAGGTCAAAGTAGCCATCAACAAGCTTTCAAAGGGCAGCTTCCAGACTCCTAGTAACTGGCACTGTCCACGAACTGTATATTGTATGTACGTATGATTAAGTGTTCACTAGTTATACAATGATAGCCAAAGTCCAGGGAGGAGCCAGGGAAGAATAACACCTGAGCAGGAGCAGAAATGAGACAGGGGGCAATCTTCATGGCCACGCCATAAACCATCCTCTCCCTCACCGCACTGTTTCTTCTCCAGACCCCACCCATGCTTAGGTTTCCTAAACTGCTTTGCCTTACAAAAATTAAAGCTTTCCCAGTTACCATCTGGTGTCACCTTGTAGCCCTGTGTTTCACTACCACCTCCAAATGCACGTCTGTTACCGGGTTGGGGGGAGGAAGGGGGGGACTCAGAGACTACACCTCAGCTGCTCAGAAATTCCCAATCCTTATGTGTCAATGAGGATGTGGATAAGAAGGGTATGGATGCACAGAAGCAGGCTATATTTCCTTTTTTCCCTTGCTATTTTTTTATTCTGGAGATTATAATTATAGCATTTCTCCCTTTTCTTTCCTTCCTCTAAACCCTCCCATATACCCCTCACAAATCTCCTTCAAATTCATGGCTCTTTTTTCATTAACTGTTATTGTATGAATGTGTATACACACACACACACACACACACACACACACACACACACACACACGCACACGCACACGCACACGCACACGCACACACGCAGAGCCTGCTCAACTTAGATAATGTTATTTGTATATATGTTTTCAGGGCTGACTATTTGACACTGGATCCATTGGTATGCTCGTCCCTGGGGAAGCGCACCTCTCCTGCTCCCAGCATTCCTCGGGTGCCTGTAGTTCTTTGTGTAGGGTTCAGGCCTTGTGGGCTTTTCCTCGCCCACTGGTGTCAAGCTGGTTCAGCTCACATCTATGCATACATGTTGGTGAGACTTTATGGGTGTAGCGTCTGACACTCCCAGGAGACACAGTTTCACAGCAAACTCCCTGGCTCTTAAAATCGTTCCCTAACCCGTTCGTCAATATTCCTTGAGTCTTGGATGCAGGAGTGCTTTGTAGATGTATCCATTAGGACTGGGCTCTATAACTCTGTATTTTTGATTAATTATGGTTTTCTGTAGTGATCTCTGTTTGTTGTAAAGATAAATTTCCTTGATGGGGGCCAAGGACTACACCTATCTGGGATATGAAGACAAATGCTCATAGATAGTTGTTAGGGATTTGCTGATTTAATAAATCTCTAAGACAGAGCCAGCATGCAAACACTCATTTCACCTTCTGACTGTGGACATTAAGGAAACAGCTGCTTCAACTTCATGCTTCTTAAAACTTCAGCAAGATATGAAACTAATAATATGTGGCAAAGGTCAACAGGTGAGCTGACTCACCTCTGCCTATCCCTTCAGACATAGAACAGTGTGAGAAAGGGTAAGTCGGCAACCCGTGCAAAGCATCTCTTTCCACAATTTCCTTGGACTTTCACAGCTATACCATCAACCAGAGATAAGGAACAAGGTTGAGGATTCTTTGGGTCTTTTCCCAACCATTTAATCTTTTAGAGTCTTAGTTTTTCTTTCTGTAAAATTATTTTTAAGGGGAGGGAAGCTGGAAGGATCTAAAACATAAAGCACCTCTGGGGTCAAGGGTGACTCAAGATGGAGCTCATTTTGCTGCCCCCTCAATGGCGGGCATGTAGGAAGCCTACATCTTTATCAGTTTCCCTTAACCAGGAGATGGCCAGCTGGCTTTAAACAACAGACTCACATGGGGAGGAAGCAGTTCGACAAATTGTTAGAAAAATGCCAGGAGAAAAGAGAACCAGGACACTAACAGAAAGAACCGCCCTAAGTTTGTTTGTTTTAAGCCCCAGAAAGTTAATTAGTGCCCTGGAAGGTGAAAACAAAACAACATATTATGTGGACTAAATTATGAATGTCCTTGAATCTGTATATTGAAGCACTCAGCCTCAGTGTTACTGTAAGTTTGTAGGAGGTGATGATTAAACGCAGTGGGGAAGGGCTTCATCCAGTAAGGTTGCAGCCTTATCAGAAGAGGAAGAGAAGGCTGGCAAGATGCTCCACAGGGAAAGTGCTGGCCACATAAGCCTGATGGCCTGAGCTGGATAACAAGAACCTACGAGAAAGAAGAGAGCTCACTGCACAAAGTTGTCTTGTGACTTCTACACACATGCCATGGCATGCATACTAATGCCACAATATATACTTATTTTAATATTATAATATGATATGTCTGTTACAATACATATTTTACTTTAAGGAAAAAGATGAGATGGCTATTTCTCCCCTACCTCTATCCCCCCATGCACTTATGCTTAGGAAAGACCAAATGAGTGCATAGCAAGAAGACAGTCATGTGCAACCCAAGGAGATTGTCATTACTGGATATCAACCCTACCCAATGACTTGATTTTACTAGCCTGCCCAACTAGGAGAAAATAAATACCTGCTATTCAAGACAGTGGTCTATGGCAGCCCAAGCTAAGACATGAGAAGTAGTGACCAGTTCTTTCAAGTCTTCAGCGCCACTCACCTCATTTCCAAAGCTAGATACTACCTCGGTTCCACACTTCCATATAAAAATATGTGATTCATGGAGATGAGACACAGAAACACCAAGGCATAATGGGAGGAAAATAGGAGATGACCAGGAGAAAGTTCTCCAAACTTCCCAGGTTTGAGGGCAGCAGTGAAAACTGGCATCGTGCCAGGTTGGGACCCAGCTAAGCAGGCTGGTGACAGTTCAGATGCTGTGCCACAGTGGATGTCTACAACAACAGAGATGGCATAAAGAAAGTGGGTAGGAAGGGAAGATACAGTGTCACACAGCCATCTGGACATGTCACCTTCTTCCTAGATTTGAATTCAAGTGACCTATTCCCCATTCAGGAAACCATTGTTTTGAGTGCATGGGCAAAACACTCATGAGAAGCCACTGCTGTGGGCTAGCAGATGGCAATTACCTAGAGGTAATTACAAGTGGCCAAAGCATGTCCAGTCAATTACAGAATGGAAACAGGTAATCTACAGAGTCCTATAGAAAGACGTACATAAAAACCAAGGACATCACAGAAAAGAGCTGGCTGGCCTCTGACATCTCAGAGCTGAGGCAACTAGGAGCCCCAAAGAAATAATGTTCACAGAAAATAGATGCATTTTGATTCCCAGGGCCAGCTACCTCCTATGACAGCTGAGTTAGAGCTACAAGGAGACAGACTGGAGTTAGCAAGGAAAACAAGTTTGCTTGCTGCCCAGTGAGGCAGGCCAGCTCATAGTGAACGAGGCAGGTGGAACTGTGGATTGTGTGTGGGGGGGGGGTAGTGTCACTGTGCAAATGAAGTTATCAGGCCAGAGTTTACTCAATGTTCCCTTGAGTTCCTATACTTCAGGCTACTCCCCACTCACTCTAATAGTCTTTTCAAAACACTTTAACAGGTAAAACCAAGTCCTTAGAGAACATAATGGTTAATGTTTATGGTTGCTTTCCTTAGAACCTGAACATTAACAGTTATCCCTACAGAGTATTCATCTCCTGAAGGAAGATCTCTCCATATCCCTATAATTAAGATTTTATATATATATATGTATGTACATACATATATACATATATATATATATATATAAATCTCAAGGACCACAAAGGGTTTTAAGTCAGCTAGTCTCATTACCTCATCATTCACAAATCTTCATGAGCCTCTACTACAGCATCCCAAGTGATGAGAAATGCCCGAACAATTCTAATGGCTAGAAAATTCTCTTTCCATCTATCCAGAATCTGGCTTCTTTCCTCCTGGTTCTACTCTCAGATACAGAAGCATCTCAGATTCTTCGCTATAGGACAGTCTGTCTAGGACTGACAGATGACTAGCAGAAGACTGTCCTCACAGTGTTAGGGGGACCCTGGTCCAATGCTGCCATCACGTTCTCTTCCAGGAATATAAAAAAAATGGTCTTTAGAATGAATTTTCAGTTCACTGAACTTCACACAGATCATTGCATTTATCCTTCATCTTTAGTAGGTGATATCCCACCTCATAGAGGAAAATCAGCTCACCCCAGTCCTCTTGGACTTGTCCAGAAGCTTAGCCTCTACACTCATCCTTTTCAAAGTAAAACTGAACAAAGAATGTGAGACTGCTTCATTCCTTTGCAGAACTGACATTCTGAATGTAAAGAACTCTGTCTATAAGAAAAGCAAAATGGCAGGCAGGAGAGTCCATGTCAGTGGTTCCCAATCCTCCTAATACTGTGACCCTTTAATACAGTTCCTAGCGGTGCTGACCTCCAACCATAAAACTATTTCATAACTGTAGCTTTGCTACTGTTACAAATTGCAGTGTAAGTGTCTGAGATGTAGGATGTCTGTTATGTGAGCCCTGTAAAGAGTCATTTGACCAAATGGGGGTTGTGAACCACAGGTTGAGAATCACTGTTCCAAGGCAATATGTGCTAAGTATAGATAATAAAGATGGCTTCTAATAGTCTCTACTGGCAGCTTTAGGTGAAAGCAGTTCAACCAGGAAAGAAGATAGGTGTATCCTGTCATCAAACATTCATTAGACACAGACTCTGTGGTCAAGAGGCATGGAAAAGGAAATCCTCCCCTGGTATTTATAACATAGCTGAGAAGGCAAGGCAATTTAGTGTCCAAAATATAGTGAACTGATGCTTCCCATCCAGGAGCAAGTGTGTGTGTCCTTTCAGGGAACACCCGATAGTGCTGGGAGACATTTGTTGATGGTCACAAACAAGAGGTGCTGCCAGTAGTCATAGGGCAGAGGGTAGGGATGAGGGCATCCTGCAGTATACACAATGGCTCCTCACATCAAAGATCTATTTGGTCCAAAATGTAGAAATGAGATTGATAAAGTCTAAAGAATGTTTAAGGAATGATGGCTAAGCTGACTGAAAATTGATCCATTTCAGTGTTTATTCAGGTGCATCTGCACGCTTGAGAACAAAAGATAAACAAGTCTTCTCTCAAGGTTGAAGGAAGCCACTGAAAAAATACAAAATGCGGGGCTGGAGTTGTAGCTGGCTTAGTAGGGTGCTTCTTCTGCATGCCAGAATTCAGAAGTGGGATCAGACACACCAGAAGTCCAAGATCATTCTCACCCTCAGGTACATACTAAGTGAGTTCAAGGCCAGCCTGGGATATATGGAACCCAATCTCCCCCGCCCCCCTCCAGCCCACCCCAAATAAGATGAGATATGATTCAAAGTTAAATTGTACTTTAGGATTTGAGAAATGCATGACAACTTCCAGCCAGTATTAATTAGGAGGAAGAATCCATGCTTGATCTTGAGTATAGATAACACTTGAATAGGAAGTCTGGAAAATGGACAGTCTGAGCTACGTGATATTCACAGCATCCCTAACGTTACTAGGAGAATCCATGAAACATACTGTGGTCCTCCCACACCACAGCCAACTTGAAGAAGCCAAGGCTGGCCAGAATTAGTATATAGTTCTCTCCCACCTCTGTCCCCATGCCTTCAACAAGAGAAGAACTTAATGAATAGGAAATCACATAAAATAAAGACTACCATTTACTCAGCACTATTCCATGCCACATTGTTGCTTAACAGTTTTACTATAGTATCTTATTCAGTCCTTGACAAAACACTGTAGAATACATAGAATATGAATATATGAATGAATGAATGAATGAATGAATGAATGGATAGATAAATGAATGAATGAATGAATGAATGAATGAACCAATCAGTCAGCAGAGAACCAGCCTAAACAGGTGAACTTTGGACCTTTCCAGTCCCTACTGTTCTAGGTGCCTGTTCCACACCTGCAGTGTCTGTCCAGTGCCCAGCTGTCTGCTGTAGATATGTCAAGTAAGTCGATGTGAAAGCCTCTTAAAGGCCATTGCAGCACTAGTATCACACAATACCCAGAACTTCCCAGGGCTTCTGTTGTCCAGAAGCTGGTACAACAAAAGAGACCAGAGCAAGCACAGCATCCAGGGCATCCTTGGGGATGGAGTCCAAATCCTGGCCTGTGTCAAAGCCAGGCAGTAGAGAGCATGCAGCTTCTTTTCATTCACACATTTGACAAACTCTCTAATTATGTGATAAAAATCCCACCAGCAACTCTTTTCCCAAAGTAGTACATAAACACCATCCAAATACTTCTCAGTCTCTAAATAATAGGATAGTTGTATAAGGCATGTATTGGCAGCAGCTGCAACAGCACAAATGGGTGTCTGTTAATTCCTTCTATTTATACAGTTCTCCTGCCATTTATAGGAGGCTCTCATGGTCTCACTTCAGGAAATCCAAACAATTGTCCTATAAGACCCATCACCTTATCTTCATTTTACAACTAAAAAAATTTGTGGCCTGGGCCTGAAGAGATGATATAGCAATTAAGAGTACATCCTGCTCTTGCAGAGAACCTAAATTCAGTTGTCAGCACCAACATCGGGTGGCTTACAACAACCTGTAATTCCAGCTTTAGTTAGTTGCCACACTCTGACTTCTGAGGGCACTGACACTCATATGCACATAATCACACCCACACCCCCACACACATACAATAAAAATAAAAAACAGAATCTTTTTAAAAAGAATTTTAAATTTCTATGGACATGTATGAGCCTGCCAGAGTTTATGTATGTGTATCACATATGTGCCTGGTGCAGGCCAAAAGAAGACATTGGATCCTTGAGCACTGGAGTTAGAGGTGGTTGTGAATCACTATATGAGTACTGGGAACTAAACCTAGGTCCTTTGCAAAAGCAGTAAGCAATCTTAACTGCTAAGCCATCTCTCCAACACCTAAAATCTTTTTGTTTGTTATGCTTTAATTGTTTTAGTTTGAATCTGCAATTTATGTTATTTCTGAAATGTTGCCTTTGATTTTCAGGGTTGGATATTTAAGGGGGGGGGGGGAACCCAGCGATCTTAACAACATGCTGTTCTTAATGATTCAAAATCTTTAGCCAATCTAAGCTCTTCCATCTGCCTTTCTGAACCTTCTTAGTCTAACTCATATATAGCATTTGGTATATCCAGCGGCGAACATCAGGAATACCAGGAAGGAGCCTGTCTATTCTTTCTACCAGCCTGTTGTTCTGGTTATGTGATATGATAAATTGTTCCCATTTCTCTGCCACAATCCCTGATCATCAATCAGGGTGTAGAATACTCTCTAGCAGGAATAACTCAGTAAATAGTAATGGGCTGAAAAGTGTTTTTTATATGGCACGAGGAAAAATTAAAAAAAAAAAAGTATTCCCAACATAATGGCTTTTCTAACAATTTATTTCTTTGCATATAAAAATTATTAATTGGTTCCAACAGATATATTTACCTTTTCTGTTAGGTTTTTGTTTTTTCATCCAATATACATTTGTTAATAGCTATGTTTAAAAAAACTAATTAATATAAAATTGAGGCCAGGTGTGGTGGTGCATGCTTTTAATCCCAGCACTCAGGTGGTAGAAGCAGGTAGATCTCTGGGTTCAAGGACAGACTGGTCTACATAGTGAGTTCCAGGATAGCCAGGGGCTATGTAAAGAGACTGTGGCTCAAAAATAATTTTTTTAAAAGAAAAAAAA
Source organism: Sigmodon hispidus (assembly GCA_004025045.1). NCBI lineage: Eukaryota > Metazoa > Chordata > Mammalia > Rodentia > Cricetidae > Sigmodon > Sigmodon hispidus. The sequence continues at coordinate 77,414 of PVIH01001854.1, forward strand.
GAAGGAAGGGAGGAAAGAAGGAGGGATGGTAGGAGGAAGAAGGGTAGGGAGAGGGAGGGCAGAGGGAGGGAAAAAAGAAGGAAGGGAGGGAGGGAGGAAGGAAGGAAAGAAGTAAACAAGCAATCTTGAACAGGCAAGGTGCCTTGATCATGAGCACACAGCAAAATCTTCTGACCCTGGTAGTGATATCATGAACTCTGCACAGCCCCTGCGTGTGGTTTTCACACACGCCCTTCTATCTTGTGTTTTATTTGTAGCTGACAACAAGCAATGTGTACTTGGGTGTCAATGAAGATGATCACAGTACAGCTGACCGCTCCTCCTGCTGTAACAATGCTTAGACAATCTCAGGCAGGAGGCAAAGCAGAGGGAACTTGATTTTTGCAGGACAAACTAGAGATATCAGAACCACTCCTCTCTGCCCTTGGGGTGCAAAGGCAGTCACCAACAGGTGTAAAATTTCATAAACGAGATGGGGGAGCACACAGATCTTATGTGTGCTAGCCTGCAAACTCCTGAACTAAATCAGAGAGGTCGGCCCCACCATCTTACAAATTGAACTGCCTTCCAAAAGTCAAATCTACAAAATAGGAATCTGGAAAACAGAAAACTGCCCACCTTATCCCACTCCATCCCACCCCATCCCAAATGCTTTTAATGAAAGATTGAGGCCCAGGTTGTAGCCGAGTGGTCTGCAAGCTGCCTAATGGATACAGGCTTAAAATTTCCGAGCCCTGTCCCTCTCCAGAGTTCCCTGAACTAAACATGTTGTATCCATTCCAGCCAATGGTCAAATCTTCCTTTGGGTACCGGTTTCTCTCTGTGTGTCTCTCTGCATCTCTCTGCCTCCATCGCCCATCTTGCTCCCCTTCCCTCCCTCCCTCTCACTCTCTCTGACACATATAACACCGTTTCCCTTTTCCCCCTGTTCTGTCCAATTTTACCATTTCTGGCATGCATACCAGTCTCTAGGAGGCTTTCTGGCTCTGCTTGGCCTTACTAAGTGGGAACAGATGGTTCTCAGAGGGGTCTTCCCTGTGCAAACAGGAGCAGTGACTCTACCGATAGATACACAGCCAAATAAAAACCTTTATTACCACCGACACCAGCAAAGAGCAATGGAAGAGCTGCAAGGCCCCAGCTGGCCCACAGGGCAAGGTCTACTGTGCAAGTCGGTTCACACACACGCTAGCAGTTGTAACAGGGCTGAGCTCACACACAGCACCTACAATTGGCAGACTGATCTCTGTGTCCATCACCCATCTACATACCTCTCAGTCCCCCTTAATGAAGATCCAACAAGCTGAAATGGAAGATTTACTGGAAAAGCCACATATTATTCTGCATGAAAATGCAGCAGGACTAGGGTGGGGCTTAGAGAGAAGGAAACCCCTTTATCTTAACCGTGCTTTCTTTGGTCCTCATTCACTTGACAGTCATAGTCCACCAATGAAGAGATCAGAGGTGTGTGTGGGGCCAGGCAAAGTGAGCCACAGTTGTTTTCAATACTCTGTCCTGTAAGCCCGTGAGACAAGCAAGCCCCACTCCTATTAAGTAAACATATAAGCACTTACAACCAAGTCAATGCTAATTCTTTTTAAAAAAAAATACTTTTTTTTTCTTTTATGTGAATCGGTGTTTTGCCTGCATGTGTAAGTGTGTAAGAGTGTCAGATCTTGGAATTATAGACAGTTGTTAGCTGCCATGTGGATGCTGGGAATTGAAGTCAGGTCCTCCGGAAGAACAGTCAGTGCTCTTAACCGCTGAGCCATCTCTCCAGCCCAGTCAATGTTAATTCTTAAACACTCCTAAAATAGAGCACAAATTCATCCAACACCTGGGGAAAATAAGGTGATGTGTGTTCAGGTTCAGGCATGTCTAACACATAGTAAATGTTTGCACAACTGATGGATGAATAACCAACAGGAACCAACATCCTATCTGGGATGCAATGATCTTTTCATATCCGAATTCATTATAAGGCTTGGTCACTAGGACCAGTTTATTAGCAATGTGACCATTAGCTGTAGATCTGTGGTTAATCGAGCATCACATGCAGTTCCAATGTCTTCTGTTACTTAGGTTCTAGTTTAAAGGAGTGTGGGCTGACAATATATGCTTGTGAGTCTAGTACCGGATGCTGAGGCAGGAGAAGTGCTAGGCATTCAAGGCCAACCTAGGCTACATAGTGAGTTCCAGATCCAGTGTAAGACTTTGAAACAAACAAATTTAAAATAAATATTTGATTTTGCAAACAACAACAACAAAATCTCACTAAAATTGGATCCTTTTTTAAGAATCTGATTCAACAAAATCTGGGATAAATGTCAGTGACTTTTTCTTAACTTCCTCCCTAAACAAATCATGATCCTCTCTTGTCCCATCCACAGCCACATGTGCATGTACAGTCTGAAGATAATAGCAGCATCACCAACCAGTGATTCAGACTCATAATGATTTCTCAGAAACCAGAAAGCCTGCGCTAGGCATACTCAGTCCTCCCACTTGAGGAAGCCATTCAACCAGATAGAGCAGCTGCAAGGCCCAGAGGGCAAGGACCTCCAGCACAGTGGGGAAAACAGGTTCCAACAAACCGTGCTCAAGGCACAAAGGCAAAGCGTCAGGAGGACACAGAACATCTCCATCCCACTTCCGACTGTGAACAGTGTACCGAGCAGCGTTACCGTCACGTCTACAGGCAGTTGCCACGTGCAGACATAGCAACCACAGAAGTCTCTCCATCAGTGACGGGCTGTGCAGTAAGAAGAGGAAGACAGTATCTGCAAAGAGAAACTGGAAAGATGACCTAGAGCTTCCGGGTTTGGGGGTCTGAGGAAAAGTGAGCAATATACAGGAAGGCCTGAGGCAGAAGAGCTCATAGTGTCAGAGAGAGAGAGGTGAAGGAAGGGGAAACAGGCCAGGTCACTGCCATGTGCCCTCTGAGGATGTGGGAGGGAGCCTGCAGCTCCAGAAACAATGGTTGGCCATTGCAGAGGTGGGCCAGGGCAGGAGGTACAGATCAGACATTTTAGAAACAGCACTCGGTCGGTAACCGAGGAAGCCGAAGAAGGCCAAGCCAGCCATAGTCTTAGTACTCGGGAACTGGAAGCTGAGGGAGTTAATGTCTGCTTTAGCTACATAGCAAGTCCGAGGCTGGGCTGAACTACCCAAGACCCTGTCTCAATAAAAACAGGACCTAATTGGAGGACTTGGGTTTGATTTTGAAGATTCATTTGGTGGGAAGGGGAGGGAACCAACTCCTAAAGCTGTCCTCCTACCCCCACACAAGTGTTATGGCACACACACGGGGGTGCACACACACACACCACACACACACACACCCCAAATAAAATGTAATTCAAAATGCTTTCATTGTATTCATTTATTTGCTCTGTATGGGTATACTGTCTGCATCTATGTTTGTGTACCATTTGCACGCCTGATGCTCCTAGAGGCTGGAAGAGAGTGTTAGATCCTTTGAAACGGAAGATACAGATGTTTACAGGCTATGATGTGAGTGCTGGGAATCAAACCTAGTTCTCTAATCACTGAGCTGTCTCTCTAGTCCAATTTAAATTTTTTAAAGGAAACTTTTAAAAAGAGAGTCGGGGGAAGGAGGGAGGGACAGATGGGTCTAACTCGGGCTCCAGGGACCTGTGCTAAGAAAAAGAGGAAGGGGAGGAGAACTCAGCCCCTATTTCGTCTGTTAAGACCAGGTCTCACTGTGTAGCCCAGGCCAGCTTCAAACACACCATTCTCCTGCCTCAGCTTTCTGAGTGCTGGGATCATAGGTACACACTCACCTGGGCTGAGGCATGTATTTCCTGGGCCTTGCTACCTTCACATACTGACTCTTAGTGCTCCTAACATTCTCCTGGGCTTCTTGACCACAGAAAAAGACCCACTCTTCTGGGGACCTGTTGAGCAGGTGGGGAAATCCCTTCAGTAGTATTTCTGAACTGTCTCTTAGGGTTTCTATTGCTGTGAAGAGACTCCATGACCATTGCAACTCTTGAAGGAAAACATTTGATCGTGTGGCTTACAGTTCAGAGGTTCAGTCCATTACTATCATGGTGGGACATGAAGTATACAGGCAGACATGGTGCTGGAGACAGAGCTGAGAGTGCTACATCCTGTGCAGGCAACAGGAAGTGGTCTGACACAACTGGGTATGGCTTGAGCATATGAAACCTCAAAGCCCGCCTCCACAGTGACACACTTCCTCCAATAAGTCCACAGCTCCAAATAGTGTCACTCCTCATGAACTTATGGGGGCCAGTTACATTCAAACTACCGCAAGCTGGATGATCAACACTTAAGGAAAACCTCAAGTCATGCACATAGCTGTTTATCACTTGATCCCCTGAGTGGCACTAGCCCTTGTAGTTAATGGGAAAATATTCAGAAAATACACACTAAGATAGGAGCTTAAGGGATAGTGAGGGAACTTGAGGGAAATGTCAGTGAGTCAAACACCACCACAACCACACACACACACACACACACACACACACACACACACACACACACGATGGTCTGCCCTGAGCAGTCCTGACACTCCTTTCCTCTACTACTGTTTAGTCATAATGTTGTAATCTCACCTTTTAAAAACTGCTCAGAGGAGACACTTCTCTGGGAATGGAGGCATAGATTTGTAATTCCAGGACTTAGGCAGTTTAGAGAGGGAGGGATCTGCACTTCAAGAAAAAGGGAGGAGGGGTGAGAAAGGAGATAGGAAGGGAGGGGAGGGAGGGGAGGGAGAACATACCCCAGGAAGAAAATGGTTCCTATCTATGCTTTGGTCAATGCAATTAAGGCACAGAACAGTGTGGGTACCTGGATTAGAAGCCACACCTCTAATTCCTGGTCCAGGGCTTCCTCAAGTCATTCCTCAAAGCCTCAGGAATGAACAGATAAGCAAATAAGCATGAGATAACTAGTCCAAGGAAAAATACTATTGTTCAGTGATATACTACAGGTCCAGTGATACATTATCTTTATCTCATAACTTTGTTCATGTCAAGAAAGCAGACTTATCTGAAGCAAAGAGGTGAGCATTTCCTCTGACAGATTCAGACTGTTGAATCAAGTTCAGCTACCCTGCATGAGGCCACCATAAGCCCCTCATACCCAGCAAGCCCTTTCTGTGTAGGAAAGGGAACAGCAGAATTCTGTAAACATTATTTGAGCCCCTTTATCCAACAACATGGGATGCTTAAACTAGCATTACACCTGCTAATAAAGATAATATATTCCTGAAGTTTATTGTGGTTTGGATTTTATTTGTTTAATATTTGAAATAAAGCCTCATAATGTAGCTCAGGCTAGCATGAAATCTATGATTCTCTTGTCTCAGGTTCCCAAATACAGTGATCACAGAGAGCCAGAATTAGAGGTAAGTAGTGCTCTTTTTATTCAAACCAGCTTAAGTTAAATCTTGTGATTATTTAGAGAAAAGCTGTTTTAAAATATCTGTTTATTTTTACTTTACATGTATGAGATTTTTACCTGCATGTATGTTATGTGTATCATGTGTGTACCTGGTGCCCTCAGAGGCCAGAAGAGGGCATCAGATCCCCTGAGTGTTATAAATTGAACCCAGATCCTCTGGTAGAGCATCCAGTGCTCTTAAGATCTGAGCCTCTCCAGCTTCTGGAGGGAAGCATTTAATTAATACAAAATAAAAAATAGGTATTTTTGTGAAACCACACAACAATGTATATCAAGAGCTTTAAACTGTTCATATACTTTCACCTGTCAAATTTTATTTGTTGTTGACATTTCTGGATATTAGATTCTGGGAATCTAAGTCAAGGATATAATCTGAAATGCATGCAAAAATTTATGCATGATAATGTTTACTATTAAAAGACAAACTAGGACATAAACTTAATGGCCCACATTGGAAGAAATGATTAGATAAAATTATTGCACAGCTTTAGGATAAAATACTAATGAAATTTTTAATGAAACTATTAAAATGTATATTTTCCACAAATTAGAAAATTTAATGTTAAATATTTTGCCTGTGATCGTGCAAAAAAAGGATTCGAAGTGCCTATGTTCTGATTTTAAGTTTTTAAAGAAAAGCAAAGCAAACAAAATACAGAAACCATTGTATCAAATCCAAGAGGTGGCTGCTTCCATATAGGATATTACAGATGTTCTGTTTGTCCATTATTACTTTTTACTCATTAAATACTTTGCCATGAGCATGTTATACTTTGATAATGAAGAAAAAAATTAAACAACATATCCCTCAAGAGGAATTTATCTTTGTATTAAATAGACTCCTCCTTTCCCTAAAGCATTCAGATTAAAGTCTCATAACTGCAGTGTAAGCATTGTTGGTCCATTTTAGATGTGGCTGTGCCAAAGGCCTTAACCAAACATTAAAATTACTTCCCTACCTTTCCCATGCCCATAGGCTAGAATGGGCTCTTCAGTTCTTCTCTTACGTGGTCTCCTCTAAAATATGATGTACTGCCTCATATAATACTCTGAGTGTATAAAGTAAATTGTATCCAGAAATGAGAATTTCATCTCTCTAGCCCTAGATAAATATCTTGATTGGTATGGCCTAAACTCCTATTTCTTCCTCTTAGGAGGGCAAGAGTGCTAATCAGGGCCTGAGACTCCACCAAAGATCCTTACCTTCTCTTCAGAGGCTCCGAATTCTCCACAAGTCATCCTTCCCCAGGGGAGGCAGTCCCACGCTGAATCATGGGCTGCAGTACTTTTGAAATCTCAGGACAGCAGAAGGCCCAAGTTTCAAAGCTCAATGGAGATAATCTTCTCTGCTCTTCAGCACCAGAGGTCCAGAGTCTCACAAAATATAGGAGTCCTTGACCAGATTTTCTTTAACTTGCCTTCTTAGGCCCAGTAAGGGTGTGGTGACTCAGTAGGGGAATGGCCTCACAGACTCATGTCTTTGAATGCTTGGCCCATGGCACTCATGTGTGGCATTAGTGGGAGACATGGCCTTGCTGGAGGAAGTGTGTCACTGTGGGACTGGGATTTGCACACAGTGTTTCCTTCTGTTGCCTGCAGATTCAGATGTAGAACTCCCAGCTCTTCTCCAGCACCACGGCTGCCTGCACAATGCCATGGCCTGTCATGATGACAAGGGATTAAAACCTCTGAAACTATAGGCCAACCACAATGAAATGTTCTCCTTTATAAGAGCTGCTATGGTCATAGTGTCCCTTCACCATAATAGAAACTTTATCTAGGACAAAGGCTAAGTGGTCTATGGCTCTAGAGGTTCTAAAATGTGGCAGGTTAATCTTGTGTCCTCGTTAGATCCTAAGTGAGGCTCAGGGGATAGTTATATGACACATTCTGGGCCTGGTGGCACAGCCACATCTAAAATGGACCAACAGGAAAACTGCACAAGTGAGTTGAGTTCCCAAAAGCTCACGTGGAAAGCTACCCCAGTAACAAGCAGTGTCCATCTCTGGTCATACACTCTGATTCTACCAGTACTTGTTGCCTTGGATATCAACTGCTTTCTGGACATCAGGACCAAAAAGCATTAACTTGCATTTAATTTATAATTGCATATAAAATTAATAGTCCTTGATTTCAAGTGATAAATTAAATAATTAGGCCATGTCTACCACCACTGCAGTTGTCCTCAAATCCAGAATTATGTGTTTCTAACCACAAAATAGTAAATGTTAAACTGAGATTGTGTCCCGGGGAATCAAAAATTTCTGGGATTTGGCTCTTAAGACAGGCAATCAGAGTGAATTTACTGGAGAATTTACAGAGTGAACACACACACAGAGAATTTACAGAGTGAACACACACAGAGACACAGACACAGAGGCATGCATGCACACATGCAGAGACACACACACAGAGGAAAGAGAGAGGGGGGCATGCATTCACATGCACATGCGCACACATCCAGGAGCAACTGCAGAGTCTCCAGGAGCTCCATTCTCCAGAGCAGTCCTCATAGCAACCCCAGGAACCGCTGAAGCTCATGATTTCACCTCCCTGTCTACTTGCTAGGCTGCCAAAGAGGGTGGGAAAACCCAGGACAGAAGCTTCTGCCAGCTCTGCCTGTTGCTAATTCCCAGCAAAGCGGAGATGTCACTGTCTACAGAGCTTTACAAAGGCTTAAAGGAGTAAATTAAACCAGTGTGGGCAATACCTGGTGCAGAGCAGTCCGGCTTAGCAGGATCTACAATTGGAACTGACCCTTCTTCCTATTCTTTCCTTAGTGGCAGCTTTGCAGATTTCTGCTAAGAGTCAGTCATGTTACCATGTCTCCTGATTTGAGACGTATACAGTTCTAGAAACAGAAGAAACTTTGTTGGTCAAATGACAGCTGGAACTGCTATTGGTATTCTAGGTGCTCTGAGGGAGGAGGCTAGAAGCTTCTCTGAATGATGCTGTAAGGAGTATCTGCCATATTTAATTGATGAGTCATTAGTTGTGTGGCTGATCTGTGTGAGGCATGAGGCTAATTCTACCTTCTAACTGCTTACTTGTCAGCTGAGAAAATGTGGCCCCAAATCATGGCATCTTTAGGGAAGACATCATTCTTTCTGGCCTCAGAGGCCACATCTAAACAGAGTGACATTGGCCGGACCATGTCCTACTGGTCTCATGTGAGCTTGGAAGGCAGGCAAGGGGTAAACCAAGTCTGCCATTGCCCTCTCGGGGCCCAAGGGTGACATATGGAAGGGACTGAATAAGAATCAGATCAATAAGTGAATCAATAAAAAAAAAATCCAACTTGAGTAGAGGGAACACAATCTGTGTACATCCCCAACATCTACAAGGAGAAATAAAGAGTCCCACGTCCCTGGGACCCATCTTCCCAGAAGTCAGGACAGCAAGAACAACCCAGAACCCTGCATTGCTTTCAGATGTCTCCTGGGGTCTCAACTTTGGGTTGAGTTTCCTAAAAGCTGCCTGGAAATGCCTAAATTAAGTCCTTAGATGTCAGTTCTATAGCCACTCACTAGCGTTAGCCCAGGACAGGGCCACAAAGGTTAGACTGAAGGCAGCTTCACCAGGATCAGACAGTGTAAGCCTCAGCACCTAGCTTCTGATTCATATGCAGATTCCTCTGCTGACTAGAAAAGAAGAAGGATTATCAGGAAAGATTATAGACTTATGCTCACAGCATAATTAAAACGTCATTCTCATCCTCGCTCTCCAAGGCCCCTCCCAATGCCCCTGTGTGAACATCACTCTCTCCCACACTCTTGGCTCGTCCTTCCCTCTAAAAGGCCTTCTGGGTCAAACCTGAAGAAGGTGACCACAGAACTCAGTCACCAGGCCCAAGACACCTCTCCCACCACACACAGTGGTGGCAGCAGAACTGAGAAACAGGCGGAAGCAGCCTGGTGGAGAGTATGGCCCTCTTCATGGTACCAATGCAGATACAGTGGTTAGGCACAGCCCTGAAGTGCAGCCACCTGGGGACACAAGCTAACCTGCACACTGTGTAAGTGCAGCTGGGGTGGGGCAGGAGCCAGGAAGGGAAGTGCTTTAGTCAGGGCTCTGGGGCACATCAGAGGCCCAGGCATCTCTGCTTGCTTACTCAGAGCCTGATAGTAGGAAGAAAACTCTAGACAGGATTTCATCATCTCCAGTCTATGGGTCTGTTGAGGGATAGTTGTGTGAAGATGTGTCCTATTTTACCTTGACTGCCTAAGGTACCTTCTTATTGGTTTAATAAAGAGCTACATAGCCAATAGCTAAGCAGGAAGGATGGGCAGGACTTGTGGGAAGAGAAAGGCACTCTGGGAAAAATCTAAGGCATGTAGGATTCACCAGCTAGATGCAGAGAAAGTCAGAAGTATGGTACTGAGGAGAGTTAACAAGCCATGTGGCGGAATGTAGATAAGTGTAATCGGGTTAATTTAAGTTTTAAGAGCTAGTTAAGAACAAGTCTAAGCAAAGACCAAGCTTTCATACTTAACCAGAAGTGTCCGTGTCATTATTCAGGAGCTGGTAGTCCAAAGAAAGTCCAACCACATGGGCCCAATCCTAAGTGAGGAAAACAAGCATTTCTTTTCTCCTGGGCCTTAAAACAGCTGGGTAAAAGGAGCCCTGAGTATATGTATAGCTCATGTCTCAGGCTCTTTCTCCACAGGCTTTCAAACAAAAAGGATTCACTCCACTTGGATCATGTTTCATTTCTTAGGCAAAAAGGGCTCAATTTACTCTTTCATCACATAGGCTTGGATCTGAAAATCCCCAGTTGAGATCATCCACACCAGAAAACCATGGGAAGAACCTCAGTTCTGCCCCCCTCACTGGGTAGGACACCCCTATGCATATGCCTTCCACTGTACAGAAAAACCTCAAAGGGTATGGTTAAATATGGCTACACAAAACCAGGAGACTTTCTCATTGTTTCATCAAATTTGGTCTGGACATCATCTTTAGTCTGTGTGTGGCCTTTGCCACTGAGGGAGAACTGTTTCTTGAGCCTTTCTAAAAACACCCAAGGCAGTGCCACCAGCTGTTAATTATTATTTAAACACATGGACTCTGCCCTTCAATGCTTATTTCTACTTGTCAGTAAATATCTACATACTAGTGGCTCTTCAGGATCTTCCATGAAAGAAATAGACAAAAAGGAGAACAGCCAAGGAACTCTATCCTAACCATTCTAGAAAGTTTTCTAATCACAGAACATGAAAAGTTACTGCCTGAACCAGGAACTGGAGTAGGCATATTAAAAAGGTCAAAACATAGTGGGACCTCCAACACTATGCTCTAGATTTTGTTCATGCAATAAATGTCCCCTTGCCATCTGCTAAGGACCAAGGAGTCTGTTCCCCAAACCTCTGATAGTCTATAAAGTTTGTGGTTATTTAAATGTTTAGTTTATAATAGAATATGATACTATTTTTTTTTCTATTTCTTTCAGTTTTATCTCCATTACACTCGGCCTTCCACAGCTGACAGAGTCATGGGAGGTTTATGTAGCATCTTTCCTGCCCCTGAATGCTGGTATCCTCTCCTGCTAAGAAATATCCTCTCAACCCCACACTGTCTCCGACCTTCCAACCACTCCCCACACCTACACACTGATGACTTCCTCCCCTCTTGCACACTCACACACTCACGATTACCCTCCACGCACTCATACACTCATGCACAGACTACCACTGCAGGACAGCCCAGACTAGGCCACATATTCCAGAAGGCAGGCACAGTCCCAAACACTTACTAACAAAATGATTACTATGTGCTGCATACCATAGTTTTTCTTTTATGAAACAGGGTCTTACTCTGTAGTCACATCAATCCTCCTGCCTCATTTCCCAAGTGCATAAGCCACAACACCCAGAAGATGATACCTGAAATTATCTATCAACATCTGGTCCCAATAAAGGGCCGTTGAACCAATTCATAAGTCATTGGTTGAGAAACAGCTTGGTACCAACATCTCTAATAAGGAAGAAAAGCCTCCTGGGTCTTCAGGGATAATCTGTAAGTAGGATCCGCTTCAATGTGTCATTTCTGTCTCCTTTGCGAATACTAAGCATGTCACCCTCTCCCCCAGAGTCAGATGAAAGGTTTTTATTTTACCACACTTTTCTTCCAACTTTTAGACAGCTGTGAACTCTTCAAATAGTGGGAAAAATCATCAGGAAGAAACAAAAGATGAGGAGGATGAGGGTCCCTGAGCCAGGCTCATTCCCTTAATACACAGAATTCTTGGAAGAGATGCCACCTCCCTACTCAGCAAAGAACTGATGTCTAAATGTGACAGCAAAGAAAGAACTGCAACCAAACCAGACCAAACCAAACACCTGGCATTGACACCTGTCCTCAGAGTGCCACATTCATATGATGCCAAAGACCGTGCCATCACAGACACTTCATCGCCTTACTCCCTTAGTCTGGTAGTCAGTCAGTATGACCATGACCAGATATTGTGCCAGATACTATAGATGATGGAGTGTGATGTTTAACATTGAGTCACCAGAACTCTCAAGACTCTTAGAGAATGGGGAGGGGGAGAGAGAGAGCCCTGGTAACTGAAGGACAGTGACAGAAGCACCAAGCATAAGGGACTTATGAGAGAGTGAACCCTGCCCCATCTCAGAATTGGGGAGACAGAGGGAAACAGACCTGGGCACAGGCATGTTAGTACAAGCCTGTAATCCTGGCACTGGTGTTAAGATGTCTTCCTCAATGCTGTCCACTTTATTTTCAAACCAGAGTCTCTCATGGAACTTGACATTTTCTAATTCTAGACTGTCTATCCAGCAAGCTTCAGGGGTCCCTTCTCTCCTACTTTCTAGTATTGGCTTTACAGGCATCTACCCAGCATTCTGCAGACACACCACACCAAATGCCTTCAGTATTACCTCAGAAAGAGGACTCTCTAGTTAACCACCCCACACCAATGCACTAGACAGGATGCAATGCTTACAACAATAAAAAATATAACAGAATTATTGAGTTCAGGGGCAGCCTCTGAACTCAAGAACCACCACCATATTTGATATTTCCTATACTAGTTTCATGGAGCAAAGAAATCCCAACCCAAACGGCCTGTTGAGCATCATGCACTCAAGCTATCCTCCAACACATGGCTCAATAGCCAATTCATGCTGCAGACGGCAGGCTTTTTTTCCCCCAGGACACAGTATGCCAACCCAGTTTCAAATACTTCAAGGATAAAAACACAGCTCTACTTCCTCAAAGCATTCCAATCCCGTCCCCCTCTACCCTGCCTCCCGCTCTCTCTTTCCACCCTGGTCCCCAAGGACAGCCAAGGGCTGTTGGCAAGACACCATGTCGGCCCTACAGTTCCAGACCAGAGGTAAAGGGAACGTGGGCAACCTTGCCAAGCCCCAGGAGCAGTTTTTATGTGATTCCTTTGATGATCTATGAGATCATTTAAGAAAAAAGGACCATTTTCATTCCCTGGCACCTCTTTGGAAGACAGCACAAATCCCAAAAGGTTGCAAGAAAACCTTTTTATCATCACAAAACCAGTAGGGAAGAAAAAACCATAGCATTCTTTGAGAAAGGGGCTCAAAAGAGGGCACTGAAGGAACTAAAGTTCCTTCAACAGGGGAAGACTCCTCAGGTAGAGAAGGGCCCACCCAGGGCAAGGCCCACTCAGGCTCTCAGCACCCAGGCCAGACAGAGCAAACCTATTAACCTGCCTGGGCAACACAGCAGACTATCCACTCTAGAAAAGTAGTAATAGCTGAATTCCTCATTTCATCAGAAAAGACCGGACTAAAAGATGATGTAGTGAAGTGGCCATTGGGAAATTGTGTTTGAAAAGCAGAGCCACGGTAAATCACACTTATAAAACCAGAACTTGAGAGGCTGAGACAGGAGGATGGCTGTGAGCTCAACTACACAGTGAGTTGCATGCTGATTTAGGCTACAGAGTGACAAGGTGTTGGGAAGGGCAAAGGGAGAAAATGACAGGGGAATGCTGGGAAAATGGCCCAGTAGGGAGGAGAGCACAAGCCTGAGAACCCAGGTTCAAGTCACTAGTTCCCAAGTAAAAAGCCAGGCTTGGCAGCAGGTGCCATGGATGAAGACAGAGCACTGAGGCTCTCTGGCTGCCCAGCCTAGCTCCAGATCCAATGAGAGCAAGGGAACAGGGCAGAGAACAATAGAGCAGGACACTGGATGTCCTCCACACACATATGTCACATGTCACATACACACACAGCGAAGGGAGAAAGAATGATGTGGAGAAGGGAATCAGAATATGTCTGGGACTCTCGTTCAAGGCTGCCAGTGAGGAACTCAAGCACCATGTTAGGTGACACTAGCTGAAGTGTCAGCCCTGGATCTCCACAGAACTTGTGAGACAGGTGGCCTTAGCAGTTATGTCACACTCCAGTAAGTTTCCAGCTTTGCTTTGGCTCTTGCCAAAATCTCAGATAGAAAAGTAATGTCTTAGGCAGGCAGGCAGGCAGGCAGGAAGGAAGGAAGGAAGGAAGGAAAAAATCTGTATCTGTCTGGACCCAGAGAACCGAAGAACAAAAGGAGCTTCTAACAGGTACCAAAGGTCAAGGAAGATGACCCCAGGCTGTGGAACAAGGGTCTCACTTCTAAGAGCTCACCTTTCCTCCATTTCCCCTTTTAAAATCAGGGAGATCCCCTGAGGCATGATCTGGAGAAGGAACAGACAACCCAAACAGATACAGATGAAAGCTGTGGGAATTCACAGTTTTGGCTGCTAGTCAGCAAGACAGACAAACATTTATGAAATGATAAAAAAAAGAAACAAATTAATATTATCCGCAAGCACAGATTCTCCAACACTCTTTCCTCCTACCCCTCTGACGCCATTGTTTATCTAGTTCCTTTGCAGCCTTCATCCACTCCTGTGTGATGATCTCCTTTAGAGCATCTCAATGGCCCAATGTCCACCAGCTATGAGCGTCAGGGGCAAGCACCTTTACATCAATGAGCAGGGCTGGGTGAGCTGGCTCAGGATGTAAAGGTGCTTGCCCCAAAGTCTGACAATCTCAGTTCAGTCCTTGGGATCCACGTGATGAAAGGAATGGCTGAGATGATATAACAAGCAAATGTCAGAATTCCTGAAGGACCTGTGAAGTACCAGATCCAGGGTCCTGAGGACAGCCTGAAAATCTACGTATCTAGCAAACTCCCAGGTCAGCCTGACAATGCTCACATGTATATCACACTTACAACTCCTGTGTCTGTGTGTCTGTGCCTTGCATATGGAAAGCACACATTCTACTAATGAGTTACATTCTCAGTTCAAACATATAGCCATTGTTTGAATATCCCTACCAATTTTCTTCAAGAGGGCTATCACACCCTCCCTGATTATGAGAAGCAGTAACATAAAATCTATTAGCTGAGCAAAAATCACAAGCCATTCTACAGGGACATTTTAGCTTCTGTTATCTAAATCTAAATGAATAGGACAATGCCAAGTCTAAATGAATGGTGTGATTGCAATGACGATAATTATTATTATCACCATTATTAAAATTAAATGGCCAATAAATCTTGACCAGAAGGACCAAGAATAGATGCCAAACACAGAGGTCAATTTCAGGAGCTCAGCTGTCTCCAGTCCCCAGGCCTCTTTAAGGGGCAAGTAGAGCAGGGGAATGTAGCCAGCTATCTGGAGGAAGGCGGCAAGAATTTCTGGAATCCCTTATCTTCTCTGCAGACCAAACACAGATTCCTCAAGCAACTCCGTAAACTGTCAATAGAAGCTCACAGTCCTGAGAGGATGCAGGACTCTCCCGCTATACTTCCTCCTAGCTGATTCCTTTCATCTCAACTCTGCCATGAGTTCCCTTCACAAATCTCTACAAGGCTGAGATGCTTCCAAACAAGATAGACAGTCCCCTCCCCTGCAAAGAATTCTCAGAGAAGATCTGGAAAGACACAGTGCCCAGGGGAAGAGAAGAGCTAGCCAACGAAGCAGAGAGGTAGCATAGAAAGAGCCTCAGAAGTTTCCATCTTTGCCTCATTATTATTATCATTATCGTTATTATTGGCTGTATACTCACGTATGTACATGCGTGTGTGTCTCTGTGTGTGTGTGTGTGTCTGTGTGTGTGTGTGTGTGTGTGTGTGTACATGTGTATGGAAGACAGGGTCTGCCTTAGGTGCCATTGCTCAAATGTTCCTTAGGTGCTATCCATCTGGGGTTTGTTGGTTCTGTTGTTTTGAGACAGGGTCTCTCAGTGGGATCTGAGGTTTGCCTGTTAAGCCAGACTGATTAGCAAGGGAGACTCAAGAAACCTGTTTCCACCTCCCCAAATATGAAATTGTGAACAAGTTCCACCAAGCCACACCTAAGAGCCCGAGTATGTCAGAAGGAGAGAGCCACTCCCACAAGACATCTCCTGACATTCTTGCTTGCTATATGGCCTGTATGTGTGCTCACACGCATACATTCAAAAAAATAATTTGTTAATGAATTAGTAGGCCAAAGTCAGGTGTAGCAGCAAACACCTTTAACCTCAGTATTTGGGAGGCAGAAGCAAAATGATCAAGAGTTCAAGGACATTTTGGTTATATATTGTTTGAGGCTAGCCTGGGCTACATAAAATCCTGTCTTAGGAAAAGGCAAGGAAAAAGAATTAGCAAATCAATAACAAAAATGATGCCATTTCTTCTAAAATAAACCATTAGTAAATAAGAACTTTAAATGATTTCCTGTTTCCAAAGAAGCCAGCTTAAATAAGCATGTTATTTTGGTTTTTCATAATGTTGGTTTCAAATGATAATTACTAGGTAGTTATTAATAGCTGAAATGTTCAGCATGAAAAAGACCATCTTCTAGGTGCTAGGTTTGTTTAAAATTAAATTTTGTTTTTCAGCAGTGCTAGGGATCAACATCAGTCCCATGGGTATCAGGCATTTAGTTTTGTCTGACCACAGAAAACCATCCTTATACCTTCTAGCATAAGGCCAAAAGGTAGGATGTAAGTATTCTGATACATATATGATGCAAATGCAGACCCTATATATCTTCAGAAAATGCTAATTTTAATACCAACCAACTAATAAAATAAAAACTGATAGCAAGGCATGGTGGCTTAAATTCATTATCTCAGCATTTGAAAAGCTAATGCTAGTCTGGAATACATAGTGACTTCTAAGATAACCTGGGCTACAAAATAAGAACTCGTCTCTAAAAACAAAAACAAAGCAACAAAACTCAAAAGAAAAGAGAAATGCAAATGTTTATCATACAGGAACTATTTGGCAAAATTTAATGTACTTCCAAGCTGGCAGATAATACCACCACACATGCAGTCTATGTTCAAATTTCCTCTGCTCACTTTTCCCAAAGATTCAACAGCCATCCAGAATGCTCTTACACTATATGGTATGGACACCCGAGCTCACAAACATGATTTTGCTGGCCCTGTATTCTTAAGAAAAAAATCAGTAAAGCCAGTGATCTGAGTCTTATACGGAACATTAGCAACTGAGTATTAATCAAGCATTATAAAAATGGCCTATAAAGAGACAGCATGTGAGCCTGGCCACAGCCACAGAAATCCAAGGAAGAATTACCTCATTAAGCAAAGTTAGTGGAGGAGCCCACTGAGCAGTCTCCCAGCAGGCCACAGATAATTTACAAAATGATTACAAAAGGGTTATTTGCTTATACAAAATAGTACCTTCAATGTGACAACTGCAGTATTGCCACTGGACCAGAGGCTCTTTCTATGGATGTCCTAAATGTGAGTGAAAATTGATGCCTGTTTTTAAGATACCAGCCCCTACAATATCCAGCAGATGAGAAGTCAATAGGTGATTACATTGGTTGTGATTTTGACTATTGCTGATTTTTCTTTATGAGAAAAAGGCTCCTCCCAGAGAGAAGAATGGCAAGCCAGAGACAAGCTGCTATACTTATGTGGCCCTCAGAATTCCCCAAAGTGCCTTATTTCTGACCCAATATGACTGAGAAAGTATCACTGAATCAGGCAAAGTCCAGAGCATCACAGGGCATCTCAAAAAGGGGGCAATTCTCAAACAGGACATCAAAGAAGTAAGTGGTCATGACTGTAAGCCCACAGCTCTGAATGTGATTGCAACCACAGGACTGTGACTCAGATTCCAGCTAGGAATCTGCCCAATCCCTCCAATCAGTGAATCACCATCATTCTCAGCCAGAACCATGTGTCTGTTTTAACCTCTGCACGGTGGAGAGGGAAGCAGGGACACCCAGAGAACATGATAGGGAGGCAATGGTAATGCATGTATCAAAGACAACCCTTTGAATACAAGTCCATTTAAAAATTTATTCTAAAGAAATAATTGTGAATGTGATCAGTGATAAAGCAGAATGAATATGGTCTAGGATAAACTAGAAACAAGATAAATGTCCAACGATAGAACTTAGTTAATTAAATTATACTATATCAATTTAATAAAATGAATGAGCTGGTAAGGGGGCTTAGCAAACAGAGGTTGTAGTACAAGTCTGATGATCTGAGTCCAATCCTCAGAACCCATATAAAGTTGAAAAGAAAGAACCAGCTCTGCAAAGTTGTTTGTTGACATACACACACACATCATGGCATGCACATGTATGTACATACATAATAATAAATATCTTAAAATACATTAATAAAGTATATTCAGCCATTTAAAATATTGTAAAATTAAATGGTGCTAGAAATAATTATTTAAAGACATAAAATTACTTTCTAAAATACCAAGAGAATAAAGATTATAAAACATTCCACATGAAAACATCTCATTTTTATTAAAAAATACTCCATGCTTACAAAATGTATTTTGTTTTATTTTTGGATTTTGAGACAGTCTTATGTAATAGAAGCCAGCCTCTAATGCCACTATGTACCTTAGCCATCCTTGGATTCCTCACCCTCAAAAGTGCTGGAATGCTGGGATTATAGGCATGCCCCACCACACCTAGCTTTGTTTGCAAAAATTATAAGTTGAAAATAACTTGTTATAACAGAAATGTCATAAACTCCTGGTTTAAACAACAAACACTTCTCAAACTCTGAAAGCTTCTTTGTTAACCAGTGGTAATAAAGTATATTCCCAGCATGCAGAAAGATATCTCACATCACTCTTTGAATTTTTATAATGCTACCGCGCCCCCCATAAAAGCCCTACCCTGGTGACAACACCTGGACCTCAGTATTACCTCAATACCATTTCACCGGTAATTGAAGTTTCAACACATAAGCTGGAAGGAAGAGGAACACAAGCATGCAATCTATAGCAAAAAAATACAAAATGCCCAGTGACCATGTTAGGTCAGGGAAGCTATGCTTTAGTTTCCCATTGCATCCATTTAAAAAAATAAAATGAATTTTTATAAGAAATGTGATTCAGACTTTGCATCAAAGCAAATAGAAATTGCTGTTTAAAGATAATTAAATGTACCATGGAACATCTCATAGGCTTTAAACACCCGTGCGTGGGAATCTGTCACAACTCAGAAGCAAGTGCACCAGTATTAAGTTTTCTGCCCAGTGACAGGCATTAGAACACAGTGCCAACCACAGTGTGGCTTTGCCGCATGCTTCCCCAGAGCTTAAACAAACTGCTGCTGGATATAGACTTTTCTTGGTGCCATAATTACTAGTGTTATCTTAACATTCACACACACACACACACACACACACACACACACACACATATATATGTCAACAAAGAGTTAAGAAAAGCAACTAGGAGAAATGGAGAAAGGTCTGTCCTGGCTCCCAGGTTAAGCTCATCAGATTTATTCCCTTCCAAGGACCTGGCACAGGAGAAGCCTGAAGAAACTGCAGAAGCTTAGAATATCTTCACAGAGGGGTAAGAGGTGTCAGCCACGGGGTCAGAATTGGAATCTGCTTCTGGAAGGAAATGTACATGCACATTCTTCTTAGAGTGCTCATGCATATGATTTTATCTCGTCCATCACTAAACTCATGGCACTCCTCCATATTATATTTGCTTTTATGCTGTGTGTACATGTGTGAAAATGCTCCTTTTGAACAAGCATTATAATGCTAGCAGCCTTGGAGGTGGGTGGGAATGTTCACTCCTACAGAAAATCAGAAGCACAAGCCAATGCAATCTGTCTCGATGCACATTCGAGTTAACAGGAGAGTCCAAGTTTAGGGACACAGCTCCGATTCAATCACCTCCTTACTTCCCCATCCTTTACCCAAATTGGCCATTTCAAGACTCTAGAATCCCTCAAGGCACTAGAGTGTTGGCCAAACATTATAGCAATGAGCTGGGGAGGTAGGATTAGTTGAGCATAAAATGAATATGAGCTGCCAACTAATGCCACCAAACAGACAGGGATGTTTGTGACTGCACCCTCTCCCTCCCAAAGATGTCCACATGCTGATTCCCAGGACAGAGAACATGTAACCTAACTCTGTGAAGGGAACTTCATAGGTTATGACTGAGTTCAGCACTTGGAGACAGGCGGCTCTCTGGACCATCCAGTAGCCAATGTAAATAACAAGAAATCTCAGATGTGGAAAAAGAGCCAGAAGAGGGAAACATATCTATAGAGGAATGATGCTACAGCCCAGAATCTGAAGATTCAGAAAGAGGCCAGAACCAGGATGCTGGTAATCCTTTGACGCTGGAAAAGCCAAGGCAAAAGATTCCCTAGGAGTTGTGGGCAGAAATACAGGCTTGCTGACACCTTTATTTTAGTCCAGGGAGACTGTTAGACCTCTGACATACACAACCTTAAAATAAGCTTGTTGAGTTGCAAAGTTTGAGGTAATTTACTACAGCAGCATATAAAACAATATAGATACTAACTTTGTTTCTTCTGCTTTGTACTAAAATGGATTTCATCGTGTAGCCCACAAAGGTCTGACTCTGAGTCTTCTCTGTACCCTCAGGAGTACAGTGATTACAGGCATGAACTACCCCACCATACTGAACAATTACCATCATGATTATTCAATAACTAAAAACCTGGTTCCCACTGCAGCACAATCAACAAGGCTTCCTAATTCAATCCAAGGCTTTCAGTCAGTCAGTCTGTAGGGAGCTGCTGTAAATCATGACTGCAGGCTCTGTACAGGCATCCTCTCATGGACATTCCCCACTATGCTGGACACGATACTGATGGAGCAGAAATGACTGTTAGAACACCATGTGATGTGGGATAAAGAATATAATGTTGGTGTCAGGTAAAGCAGGGCTTCAACGTTGCTTGCTGCTTGGTGAATCTACTTTTACTTTTTCACCTGAAATAAGGTAAAATCACCAACTTGGTAGTATTGTGACCAACTGTAAAGATGTGTATGACAACCCCCTGCACAGTGCCTGTCAGGGAGTAGACACTATAAATGGTAGCTGCCATAATAATAGCATTTATTATACAAACCCTCTCTTCTCTCCCTCTCTTTCTCTTCCCTCCCTTCCTCCCCCTTTTCTCCACCTCCAGTCAGGGTGACGTGTGCTGTGACCTTGACTCTCATATTCCTACACCTTAGCTTTCTCCTTTGGTAAACAAAGCTGACAGTCCCCTAACCACCCTGCTCCACTGCTCTGAGGATCAGGACAGCGAAGGCTGTGGACGTACAGTGAACACGGGCCCATCACAAACATAAAGCAGGAGGGTTTTTCGTTTCTATACATGAACATCCTAGAGTCTTTCACAAGAGCTGGTCTTCCTGAGTTAAGGCTGGATACCCTTGGTTCATCTCAGCCCATCATGAGAAGTCCACCATCCTTCCTGCCCAGTATGAGAAGCACATCTAAAAAAGCTTGTACACAGCTGAGGTACTGTTGTTCACAGAGGCCATCGATGAAATAAGCTGGGAATTCTGGACTCTGCCCTTCCCCTAAGGCCATTTTCTGATTTGAGGCCAATGGGAAACATCCATACAAAAGGGGTTCAGGTCCACTCTGCTTACCTATTTGGAGATCCTTAAAAACTGTTATCCAGAAGCAGCAGGCAACAAAGATGCCCCTAAACACAGGAACCGCTCCACAGGAAATAATGTAAAAACTAAAAGAGCTGACAGAGAGGCTTAATATTTTCAAATGAGAGAATTATGCAAATAAGATATTTTAAATGGAAACCATTATTTAAAACATGGGACATGGAGGTTATAATGAATTTTGCCTAAATTTGTAGACTGGTCTGAGTTAATTAACTACTAATTTATTGTAATTTTTCTGACATAACATGATAATATGACATCCTTTATTTCACCTCTGACTATGACAACACTCCCACACCGAGGATAATCCTCACAAAAATTATGTAAGGGCTCCCAGTTTTTCAAAGGTGTGTTAATATTCAAAAATATTCAAATCTTCCCCGTTTGAAGCTGGCTTCCTGTCAGCATGTCAAGTGTTTTTCTCACCAATTATCTGTGGGTCTCAGCCTGCCCCGTTCTCATTTATCTGTGAACAGGTTTGAGCGGTACCCAGCAATCCTTTTATTGACTACCAATAAGCCTATGCCTTCCACAAGACCTGCAATTTTACTTTGAAATATATTTTGATGGCTTTTGCATTGTATTGGCAGATGTAAAAGCTCAGGCTTGGTTAACAGAAGACAGCAGCTGACAAAGGAATACACAAAAACAGATGCTGGGGCTGGGAAAGGGGAGGGTCACAGACTAAAGGTTCCTTCGATTTCAATCACCATTGGCCACAACACATTCCACATGTACTACCTGTCAGTTTCCCTGGGTCAACCCTCCTGATACTACTTTTCTGGTCTTTTATTGAGGATCTCCAAAGGCTCTGTCACCTTGTCACCAAAGGCTATGTTTCATTGATAAGCCTGGCATCTTGTAAGCTCACAGGCTGTTGGCAGAATCAATCCAGTCCCCTGCAGCTACAGACCACTATGGTTTAAAGCCCCTATCGGCTCATATTTACAACACTTATTCCCTAGCAGTGGGGATGATTTTGAGAGGCTGTGGAACATTAAGAAAGTGGAGCCTCTTGCAGTAGGATCAAAGTATATTCCTGGGCATGAACTGATATCTTGGAGCCCATTCCCTAGAGAGGAACAGCCTTGATACTGGGATGAGAGACCCACCTCAACTGGATATGCCAAAATGACCTGACTCACTATGGGATTCCTTGCCCTCCATGGGAAATGAATGGGGAATGGGGGTGGGTGGCTAAGGGAGAACTGGGAGGGACTGGGAGGAAGGGAGGGAGGGGGAGCAGTGATATATATATATATATAAACAACCTTTTAGATTAAAAAGAAGAAGTTGGGGCTTAGCTGACCAAAGAAGGGAACTCAGTGAGGGCCTTTAAAGGTTCTAGGGCAGCCTTGGTTCTGCGGCTTCCCTCTCCTTCCTCACCTGCTCCCACGGCACCAGCTCTGCTATGCTTCCTATGCTCTGATGGACTAGACTCTCCCAACTGTCAGTCAAAATAAACCTTTTCTCTCATAAGTGAATTCTGGCATTTTGTCACAGCAACATAAAGGGATGCAGGGTAAAAGGCCTCACTTCCTTGTGAGGGCTCCTAGAGGAACATGGCTCTTTAAATCTAATGTTGTGGGTTATTTGTACACTGTCTGAAGATGTATTTGCTGTGACTGGTGTAATAAAAATCTAAACAGTCAATAGCAAGAAAGAGGGATAGATGGGATTCCTGGGGAGAGAAAGGAAGAGGAGAACTTAGGCACATAGGAGATGCCAGGAGACATAGAGAGGAAACGAGATGCAACATGGGAAAGGTAGTATCAGGTGATAGAATGTAGATTAATATAAATGGGTTAATTTAAGTTATAAGAGCTAGTTAGGAACAAGCCTAAGCTATAGACCAAGCTTTCATAAGTAATAAGAAGTCTTCATGTCATTAACTGGAAGCTCACTGATGGGACAGGAGAAGACTTGTTATAGCCTATACTGCCTGCAGGAGCAGATTTCACTCCAACCTAGTAAAATCAAGAATGTCACATAGCCGAGAACTTTATGTACCTGAGGTTACTGGCTACAGTTACAAGGGATGGTCTCAGAAGTTGACTGTGCTGCTATTGGGGCTGCTTTTCAGAACACTTCATAATTTAGACATCTAAACGTAGAACGTCTTCATGGCCTGGTCCTCACCTCTCACTCATCTTCTCCATGCTACTGGAAAGCTTCAGTTTGAGCCCTGGCCATCTTTCTTTCTGCATCTGTCCTTGACACTGCCCAAGAGCCTGCAATCCTCACCCTGCTGCTTCTGACACAAATACCTCAGTAGCCCCTACCACCTGCAATATAGACTTAACTTTCAGCAGACAAGTCAGTACCTTTGTGATTTTATTGTCTAAAACACCAAACTCCAGGTGCATCCTTGCCCAGTCTTTCCTGGTCTCTCTTCTGTAGGCCCAGAACAAAGAGGAATCTAGATATTCCTCTTTGTTATCCTTAGCTGAAGGATCCCAGCCTCTGGGAAGTCTGCCTTGACCTCCCCAGGAGCTCTATGTGATTCTTCTCCCACACTCCCACTGAATCCCCTGTGTGAGTGAGTATCTGCCTCCTCACTCCCTCTGCCCTACACAGTAGTGACTGGTTTCCAGAATCTTTCCATCAGACCAGGAACACCTGAAAAGAAACAGCTAGTAATTTCTCTCCTTCCTGCATTTTCAATAGTACTCAGGAATAAATGGTAGCAATGGTAAGCTACTGAATTTATCATGCTTCCAGTTCAGCATAATGACTGAGACAGACTGCAGGAACCACACAACCTATGTTTAGAGACCAGCTTGATTCCCAATAGCTGTTTTCTATGGCTTAGATAGATTTTGAGTTTTGCTCAAAGCTTCATGTGTTGAAACTTAATTCCCACTGTGTAGAATTAAGAGATGAAACTTCATCTGACTGGTATTGAGAGGTAGGGCTAAGGTGGGGCCCATAGGAGGTCATTGGGATTGGGTAAGGTCATTAGGGTAGAGTCTCCATGACTGTGTCTACACACACACACACACACACACACACACACACACACACACACATCATTTATTGCCATATGATGCCCTGTACCACCTCAGGACTCTGCCACAGGGAGCCTGTGGCCCCTCCAACACTGGCCTCTGAAACCTCCTTTCTTTATCATTTATTCGGTGTACAGGACGATGTTATTGGCAACAGCAACAATGACAAACACTGTGACTCAGGTCAAATTCCTCACTTTCTTTGTGCCTTTGTTCCATCACCTCTAAAATATGAATAGTTTAAAATCAAACACATTCTTCTCCTCAGACCATAAGCTTTGCTATTAATCCCAATGAAATTAAAATGTATGCTCACACAATAACCCACATATAGACGTTTGCAGTAGCTTTCTTCATAATTGCCAAACTTTGGAAGCAGCCAACATGTGACTCAGCCAGTGAATGGGTAAATAAAGGGTGGTAATCAAACAATGAAGTAGCAATCACAGCTCAAAGGCAGGAGGTAGGGAGCTTTGAAGGGACATGGGACCTTAAACATACTCATTCTGAGAGAAGCCAGTCTGAATGGCTATATTCTGTATGATTCCAGACACGTGACTTTCTGGAAATGTCAAGCATTATGGATGCAGCAAAAAGATCAGTGGGTGGCGGGGGCAGGAAGAAGAGTGACGGAAACATAGGCAGAGCATAAAGGGTTCTTAGGGCAGTGGAGTCCTCTGCCCAGATCTCCGACCCTGGACATTCACCATCATCTATTTGTCCAAAGCAAGAACAACAGCAAGTGTGAACCTGATATGACATATGGACTTTGGGTGACAACAATGTGACACTGTAGGGTCATTGATTGGAACCACATTGAAACCATTGATTATAGCCATGGAGACTGACTGTAGGAGTGAACAAGGGGATTCTCTGTCATTTCTATGTAATGTTCCTCAAATTGTTCTTAAAACTGGTCTATTAATTTTTATCAAGTAGAAAATTTTCCATCTTTATGCAATTAGGATGTGTATAAATAAAAAGTTCATGAACACGCCAAAATAAACAAATAAAAGAGTAGGCAAACTTTGGATGTCAACATCTGAAGCTACAGGGCAGCAACCTGCCGGGAAATGGAAATGTGAGAAACCCAGAATTGAGGATGAACTTCTGTGACTCAGCCTTGTGGCTCGTGCTTTCATGCCAATTGCTCAGATGGCAGACTTCCTTCCAACCTACCTGGAAGACCTGCCATCACAGCCTGCCCCAGAGACCTGGAAGGGTCATGTGTGGGCCAGTTCCTCTCTTGAATCACACAAGGTGCCTCACTCTTGGCACAGCCTCCCCGGGGTTATTGGCCCTTACAAGCACACCAAAGCAAAGAGAAAACAGTTTTCGGGACTCAACAGCAGAATGGTTCAGCTCCAAATCATATAACTTTCCTTCCCCACATCACTTCTTAGATTTACAAAAGAAAGTTCTGTAGGCCAGCAAATGGCTGCTAGTAAAGGTGCTGGCTGCCAAGACTGACAGCCTGAGTTTGAACCCAAGGACCCCCATGGTGGACTCAAAGAATTATCTCCTACAAGTCATTTTCTGATCTCCATACATGCAATGTGGCACATGGGTGCCCACATACATCCATACACAAATAAATAAATAAACTTTTAAATAATGGTTTAAAGTTCTCTGACATGATGACCCTTGCTACTTACAGAAGAAAAAGAAAAATATGTCAATAGATCAGTGTATAGGCAGGTCAATAGCAAAATCACTAGTTTTCAGAGTGTGATGGTATTTCCCTAATAGAATTAGTAGAAAGTAGATGTTAAAAGGATATTAAAATGAAGAAAGTTCTTATAGGTGATTATCCAATTGATTTGAAAACTAGTACCTATATAATAACCTGCCCAGAAGTGTTTTTATCTGCTTTATTCATAATCACCAAATTCTAGAAGCAACCAAAATGCTTTTCAGTGGGTGACTGTATAAACTGTGGCACATCTGGTAACCAAAATGGCCTATCATACCACAAAAGAGAGATGGATCTTAACTACATATTGCTAAATAAAAGAAGTGGCTCAATAAAAGCTATGTACTCTGAGGTTCCAATCACATGACATCCTGGAAAGACAGAACTATGGGGATAGTGAACAGACCAGTGTCCCAGGAATCTGTAAAGGAGAAAGAGCTGAAGCCCAGACCCTCACACAGCAGGAAAATTAATAATAGGCAGCACTGCTGACCATGAAGGATTCCCAGCAGGTCACAACTCTCAACCTCCTCCTCACCACAAAGGGACTTACTGAGTTTGGTCCCTGCATCTCCCCACTCCAACCCTTTGGAAAAAAACCATCACATTTAGAATATCTGTAATAAGCATACTAAGTGTGCCAGGAGCTAGGCACATTACTGACACTTCCTGTGTCCCCATCAGAACCAGTAGGCTGATCATCCCAGTACCTCAGACATACCCTACCTCACTCCAAAGGCTTGGCTAAATCCCCAGCTTCCCACAGAATTAGCTCTGCCCTCTTAGCAGCCTGCCTCTTCTGTTCTATGCAGTCTCAATCTCCTTCTCCTCCCCTTTCCTTGCTTCTATTCCAGCTTATCTTCATGTCTTCTCATTGGTACTTTTCTTTATGAACCTGTGCAGAGAAAGTGCCCATGATGCAGGCATCACACAGCAAAGAGATTGAGAGGCTGGAGTCAAAGACTTATTCTGGAGGAACACACATACACACATACATACATACACACACTTGTGGCCTTCAGCAAGCTAGTCACTCTTATCAAGCAAATAGCATTGATCAGAGTGCCTTCCTCTAGTATCTTTCATAAAGACTTACCAAGGTAAGCATGGAGTCCTGAGAATATAACACTTGGGCAGCTTCATTACTGTTTCCTGAGCCTTGTGTCACCAGGGGACACACATGAACACAGGATCACCACTGTCAGACAGATCCATATAAGAATAACCAACAATCAGGGCTAGGGACATTGCTCTGTTGATTCAGTGCTTGTCTAGCATGAATGAAGTCATAGGCTCATAAACTAGGTGCAGTGACATGTACCTGTAATCTTAGCAATATGAGCAAGAGAATCAGAAATTCAAATTCATCATGGTCTACAAAGCAAGTTCAAGGGCCAGCCTAGGCTAAATAAGACGCTATCTAAAAAATTAAAATTGTGATACAGAGCAGACTGAAATATCTGCAGAGAAGCATGGAGAGGGCAGCTGTAGTGGTTTGAAAGCTAAAGCCCCCACAAAGCAAGTGGCACTATGGGGAGATGTGGCCTCACTGGGGTGGGTGTGGTCGTGTAGGAAATCTGGAGGCAGGCCGTAAGGCCACGTATATACTCAAGCCCTGCCAAGTGAGACAGTTTAGCACGGTGTAGCTTCTCCACTCTCAGCTCCTTCTCCAGCACCATGTCTACCTGCATATCACCAGAATAATAATGGACTAACCGTCCAAAAATGTAATTCAGCCCAATTAACTGTTTTCTTTTACAAGAGTTGCTGTGGTCATGGTGTCCCTTCACAGCAATAGAAACCTTAATACAGTATCAATCATCAGGCAGCTGTAGCTGAGAAATCTCCAGTGACTTGAGAGGGAAAATTTTCAGTGTGAGATGGCTTTGAGGGAAACATACCAGCACGCAACAAAGGGGGGGTGGAGAGAGAGAGAGAGAGAGAGAGAGAGAGAGAGAGAGAGAGAGAGAGAGAGAGAGAGAAAATTCCAAAGAAAAGTAAAACCACAATGGTCAAGGAAGGTCAAAGCAAACAGGTCACCCAGAAGGGTTAGTAAGAAATTCATTCTGGCTAGATGTCTGGGTATCCATGTAACCATAATGAAAAGCAACTGTGCATAGGACTA
>PVIH01001854.1:105743-155743 GCA_004025045.1 Sigmodon hispidus
TATACAGGGATGGGAAAAAAAAATTTCAGAGGGAAAGCTGAACACATAGTAAATATATGTGTAGCAATCTTATTTGCATTACCACCCTTGATAAGCCATGCTTATGATTCTTATCCTGTTCATAGTTATTGTTAACTTTTCCTCATTTTAAATTCATGTTACTGTTTTTTTGTTAAATACAAAATAAAGAAGGAAAAAAGAAAAGAAAAGAAAAGCAACCGTGGACAGGCAAAGTAGCCCCAGATCAGGGAGACTCCTTATTGCAAAGACCCTGAGAACCCCACAATTCACTCACAAGAACTGGGGAACCAACCCTGAAGGATTTTGAGATGAGGCATGATAGACCTAAGGCTTGGGTGGGTGACCCACAGTGGTGTCCTCCGTGGCTAAGATGAGGTCCCAGATTCCTACTCCAGAGGTCCATCTTGTGAAGAGGTCCTCTCTGGGAATGGGAGACTCTCTAGGGAGCCATCAGGCTGCCCAGCTATGCAATTAAATGCAGAGAGTCTGGAATAGATTTCTTAAGTGAAAATCATAAATCAATACGATCTCTTTGGATAAACAATCCAGCTACTGAGTCCCCTCAGCCTCTCAGCAGGATTCGGTTGTTTGGTTTAGAAGCTGCCAAACTCTTACTTAAATTAAGTGTCATCCCTGCTAAATGAAGGCCAGATGTGTAAGCCAACAGAGACATCTAATCAAGTTGAGAGGAAGGATTGCTGTAAATGAGAAAACCAAAGGAGGCCAGGAGCCAACAGCAGAGAGCAGGTGCCAAGGGGGCAGTGGGACAGACTAGGGAAGGTCACTTGGCAAGGGGACTGACACCATCCTACAGCCCAGACGGAGGGGCCTGACAGACACAGGGGAGACACCTCGGGTTTTTCCTCCAGGCAGTGAGAATTCCAACACTCTTAGAAATCCTAGCCAGGGGAGCTGGTCTTTTATTTTTACCTCCAAGTCCAATGAGAACACTGCCCCCAGCCAAGTTCCCAAAGCAGGCAAAAAAAAAAAAAAAAAAAAAATCTTTGCTATAATCCTCACACAAGCCAGGGTAATCCATTTCAGAGAAGGCTTGGGAGAAGGTTCTCTTCAGCCCTCCTCCGCTGCCTTGACCCCTAAAACTCCTCGTTCAACCGCATGTAGCACCTTATTGCACCACAGAAAAGCAGAGTTTTAGGGGCTGAGAGAGTCTCCTCAGCATATCATCTTCACTGGGACCTTGTCTTAGTTTTTCTTTTCTTTTGGGAACAGGTTTTTATGGTGTAGCACAGGCTTGTCTTAAATTCATGATCATCCTGCCTCCACCTCCTGAGTGCTGGAGTAGAAGGCATGAACCGCCATGACTAGCTTGTTTTGTTTTGAGGGATATATATATATATATATGTGTGTGTGTGTGTGTGTGTGCGTGTGTGTGTGTGTGTGTGTCTGTGTCTGTGTCTGTGTGTCTGTGTCTGTGTGTGTACATCTGCGGGTCCATGCTCACAGTGTGCATACGTATGGAGACTAGGAGGGATCATCTTCCTTCTGTCACTCTCCATCTTATTTGTTTTGTGTTGGCTTTAGTGTTTTTATTTTATTTTGTTGTTTTGTTTCATCAGGGTCTCCTTTGAAGGGCTGATCTTTCTGTTTTAAGGTCCCAAGGTATGTGTGACATAATGCCCAGTTCGTGTCGTATTGGCAATCAAGCTTGGAGCCTCATGCCTAAGGTGTCAGAACTCTAGCAAGTGAGCAATGCTCCCAGCCTCCCATCTTATTTTTGAGAGAGGGTTTTTTCACTGAATCTTCTTCAAGAACCAGCTGGTCAGAAAGCTCCAATGATCTGCCTGTCTGTCGCCCACCCCCTCACCAGCACTGGAATGACAGAGGCATGTCAACAATATGAATGCTAACGACCCAAACTCAGGTCCTCCTGCTTGCACAGAAGTCACCTCACCTGCAAAGCCATGTAACCAGCAAAGCCATGTCCCCAGCCTCTCATTTTGGCTTCTCAATGGAGGAAGGACAGAAAAAGGAGAAGGTAGAAAAGGTATATACTCAGGGTCCAGGCTCCTACCAGCCCCTGAACCGCAGCAAGAGGTCCAGCAGATGGATTTCTTTCTTTTTGCATACATTTTATGTTTATTCCACCTTTCTGTCATATTCCTGGATCCTTCACCAAAGTTACATGAGAAAATAAAACAAATGAAAAACTGAAATCAGAATCACTACCACTATAAAGGAAGAAAGCAAATAAACTAGAAGCCACCAGCCAAAGGGCAGCAAGGTTGCTAGAAAAGTGTCTCAGACTCACCAGCAAAACACACTCCTGCACAGAGTGAAACAGAAACAGAACTTTTTTTCTGCTAAGGTAACAGAAATGCAAGTTCTTTTTCAAATACAGCAGCATCACCTGACTCTAATCTGACTCTTTATGGGCCGTCACCACAGCTGTTCCTGCTGATGTCACAGCTTGGCTGTGGCCCAAGAGGAACAGGTTGGTGTGGAAGTTCATACCTGAGCAGGCCAGCTCAACAGGCAGCCAGAGAGGTGTACAGGGCTAGGGCTGACAGACTCAGTGGACTAGTGAGGCCCAGGGAGAAGAGCTCACAGTCACACTTGGCAAAAAACATGTACTGTCCATGCAGCAGAGGCCCCCAGTGGGTGATGCAGCAGCTCCTTCTCTCTGCCTTAGAGAGACAGCACAGTGGTCAGGAAGTGGTAGATCCCAGATCCTGGGAAGTTCCCAACAGAGCAATGTTTAGCAAGTTGCTGAACCATCTCTTCCAAAGCAGCTCCGTAAATTCAGTGAATTTACTACAGGAAAAATGAACAGAGCAATGCCTCTCTTATAACATGTGCTGTTAGAGACATGTGTGGTACTGGGCTTTTTAAGGTTAGGGTTAGGGTTAGGGTTAGGGTTTAGACACCTGAATTCTGATATGGTTCAGTAGGTCACCTGAAAGAAAGAAAACCATGCCAGGAGTCATGCCTGCAATTCTACTACAGAAGAGGGTGAAGCAAAGGCTGCTGATAGTGCTGGGCCAGCCTACTCTACAAAGAAAGATTCTGATTCAGATGATAGATAGATAGATAGACAGACAGGCAGACAGACAGACAAGAACTTCTTTAAAATAAATCCACCTCCTATTCCTATTGTTTCCTGATTTTTCTGTGAAATAACTTTTAGACTCATCTCTAAAATTTTGAGGAAATAAATATGTGTATATATTAGATAGATAAATATTTTAAAATATTCACAATGTGTATATACCCAGCACTAGTCAACCACCTTACCTTCCAGTTCCTCCTGGACCAGAATGAACAAAGACCCATTTGCCTCCACAAGTGACAGAACAAGGCAGACAGGAATAAGGTGACAATTGACAAGGACACATGCCAGCCATCTGTATCTGAGCTCCTGGGGAATCAATCCCCCTTTCTGAGAGGCTGAGGCAGTGGGGGGGGGGGGTTATGTAAAATAAAAGGCAGGCAGGGAAGGACAGCGAGCTGGGGAGGCCTGGGCCAGCCTGCCTTTGTAAAGAAAAGGAAAATGAGGCATGCCAGGCCTTCCTCAGCCCAGAGCCAGCCTGCAGGAACCTACTCAGGACGTGTGTCTTTGAGAAGCCAGGAACCAAACCACTGACTCCCTAGTCCATTGCCCGCTCTTCCTGTAACCCACATCTGGGGCTCAGCAAGGCCGTTCAGGGGGCAAGAGCAGGGCCAAGCTCCCTCAGGGACTGTTCTCTTCAGGGGAGTGAGCAGGGGAGGAGGGGCAGGGTACACACCCGGCACATTAACAAGGTAACTGAACTGCCACAGTAGATAGACAACTGGGTTGAGAGGGATGTGAAGAGGCCATTTGTCATTCCTACTGCCAACCACCAAGTGGTTAAAGGGTCTCTCTCCAGGAAAGCAGCTCTCAGGCAGCCCAGAGAGAGCGAGAAACAGCAGCTACTCAGCACTGTTGACACTGAAGAAGTATCAAGGGACTGGGTGCTGCACAGGGTGCACTGGGTCAGCAGGTCTCTGCTCTGCAGAAACAGGGCAACAAATACAAGCAGGGGGAAGCACCACCAGAAAACGTCCTCCTAGCCAGGGTCCCGAACAAATGGCTTGTGCAGCCAACGCTTGCTGCGCTCTGGGTCCAGCCACCACCTATCTGTACAAGCATCTGATGATTTACAAAGCCCTCTGTGAGGCCTCTCACTGAACTCCTACAAACCACTCAGAAACTATTTCAATGTCTGAGACAGTTGGGGAAGGTCACAAGTCTCTATAGAGTGTGGTGGATAACAGACAGGAAAGCTACTTTGAGGGGCCAAAAAAAAAAAAAAAAATATAGGACAAAAAAATAAATAAATAAATAACACTGAAACTAGGTTCATGTAGAAAAACCAGAAGCTGGGTCCCGAGGAGACAGGCATCAGCCATGCAGAGGAGGGGGTGCCTCCCAGGCCGAAAAGAAGGGAAAGCAGGAAGATGCTCCTCACCTTTCCTGGGGCCTAAGTTACCAGCAGAAGCCAATGCTCCTGCTCAGAGCTCAGAGTCCAATCAGGAAATGAAGTATCAAAATAGCTATTAAACAGAACAACGTCAATGGAACTACCCTCAGGGGGACAAGCTGGATGAAGAAATGCTGGGGGACAGAGAAGCCAGCCATGAGGCACACAGAGGGCCTCTGCAAAGAACATCCCAACTGCTGCAGCCAGCCATCTGTGCAAAACTATGACAGGGCTACCCTCTGCTCACAGAGGTGGCGAGAGATCTACATATTTGAGACATATCTGGTTAAAAGAAAATTTGGCATGGGAGGCTCGTGTGAGGACTAGAGAAGAGCTGAAGGTGACCCTGAGGTTAGAAGCTTACATTCTGGGCAGGCAAAATGACTTTCACTGGCATAAACCGACACATGTAAAAATTCAAGGGAGAGAGTTCAAAGAGGAGAAACTGCTGCAGGAATGATAAATCTGGGTTTTGACATACTGAATTCAAGGTGGCTTTGCCACACAAAACAGGGGGTAGTGCCACACGAGATATATACAGTTCAGGATCTAAAAAGAAGTTTATGAAAACCAAATGAAATGACCTTATTTACATCTAGTGCTATGCACTGCCTGGCAGTGTTCCCAGATGGAAGATAGTGACTATCAGGGACACAGATGACACTGTCTGCCCAGACACTTGGAAATGAGGACAATAAGGCTGGTCTTGTAGGGTCACTGAGCCAGACTCTAGTCTTGGTTCCCAAACACAGCAGCACCATGCTCAGTCTCTGCAGTGAATCTCAGCTCACCAGCTCTGAGCTAGAGCAAACTGCTCACCTGTTCTCTGCCTCTGCCTACTCATCTACAAAGTGGGTGATGGTTGCACTCACACCCACAGAGAGTGGTGGTGACTGACACTTTTGTGGTGCGCTCTGCTTGTGGCCAGACAAAGCAACATGGCACAGTGTCACCTAGACTCAGGTGTGAGTGGGCTACCCAAGGTCAGGGACACGAAGCAGTGACATCACTCCTATGACCCTTCTCTGTAAAAACAAAACAACAACAAGGATGAAGTAGTACCCACTGCTTGCAGAGCTATTGGAAGCTAAGATCACAGTAAATACAAAACCCGCCTAAGCCACTGTGAAGAAGATTAGAAGCCACAATGGAGACCTCCCCACACAGGTCAAAGGAGCATGCTTCTCAGAAGCTGAGTCTTCACTGTGGTACCAAAGCCACCTCATTAGGTGACAAGTGCATCTTTATCCTATATGGTGTGTATGATCCCAGGAACACTCAGGCCATATATCAAAACCTATGTCATATGCTAAGTACAAAAGGTCACCAGGGACCAGCGTAGGCTCTCAGAGCCTGGCTCACAGAAGTCACAAGAGAAAATCCTTTTGAGCTATACACAGGAGTAAACTGATAATGCATGCCATAACATAGATGGACCCTGGAGAACATCCTGCTCAGTGAAATCAGTAGGAATCGGTGACAAATATGACATGAGATTTCATTCGTGTGAGGTCTCTAGGATAGATAAATTCAAGAGACAAGACACAGGACCAAGTTCAGGGCTGGGGGTGAAGTTCTTGGCTAACGAGCACAGGTTATTAGGCTGGAGATATTGACAGTGGTGAAGGGCACAGAGGATTGTGGTATATTAAACTCACTGAGATGTAGCCTTTGTTTAAAATGAAAAATCCATTTATATATGAGTGTGTATTTAAAGCCAAAGAAGTCACCAAAATGATTATGCCCATTGTCACCTGCTGCCAATGCCAGAGAGATGAGGGCCCTCAAAGGCTACTTAGTGTGGCAGCAACAAACTGGCATTCAGCACTCATTCCCTCTTCCTACAGCAGTCAAACTTTATCAGAAGATGCTCAAAAGCCAGACCTGGTGGTGGTTTCCAATAGTATCAGCTACTCAGCAAGCTAAAGCAAGAGGGTCATCTGAGCCTACAAGTTCAGAATCAAAGTGGGACTTTGTATAAGAAAAAACTACCTGCCCCAAATGAAGCTTTAGTCTAAGAAAGTGGACTGAGAAAGGTGCATTCAGGCATTCCTATAAAAACTCGATCATCACTGCTTACTCTTAGATATGCATAGCTGTAATAGAGCCAGCCCCTTATTTAAAAACAAGTATACATTTTGTGTTAACAACTCTGGGCATAAAGCATCTCTAACCCAGTTTGTTTGTTTGTTTTTAAATCATTCCTGAGCTGGACAGAATGGCTCACTTTGATCTCAGCACTGAGTGGGGGCGGAGAGGTTGCAGAGGCAGGCAGATCTCTGTGAGTTCAAGGCCAGCCAGTCAGGTCTAGAGAGTGAGTTCTGGGACGGCCAGAGCTACATAGTGAGACCCTGTCTTTGAAAAAGCAAAACAAACAAGAAAGCAGGAGAGGATTCTTGAATCCCTTGACTTAGGAACAGAATTGAATTAAGTAACTTTTCATTTTGTCTCAAATTTAAGAAAAAATAAATATATTACTCATGTATTGCACACATGTATAATCTAGGTGCTCAGCAGGCTCCTAGGGAATTAGATTCTCTTGAGATGCGACTTGCTGGAAAAAAATCCTACAAACCATCCCACCTCGGGTTCATGTGTCACCATTCATATTTTCCTGGAGGTTGCTCCTTGAAGCTAGAAAGCCTATGCTCTGCTCCAGGGCTTTGTACTTACTGTTCTCTGCGTGTGATGCTTTCCCTGCAGAAACATATGTCTCACTCCTTCTCCACTCACTCACATAACCAAGAGGTATTCCCCAGCAATCTATACCAAAAAAAGCATTCAACCTACCTCCTGGCATTACCTAGCTCCATGTCCTAATTTAGCATTCTGCAGAGAATTTACATATCTCTAGCAAACTCTAGTCTGTCCTTCTATTCTTTCCAAGCCATCAGAATACAAGCTTCATTCAGGTAGAGACTTTGTTTTTTAGACCTCAAAATCTAAATTACTGTTGGCCCAGAAGGAGAAATCAATACCTCCCCACCATGAGTAAGGAGAAAAATAATCAAGGCCAATATCTGTGCACCAGGGTTTCTGTTGATGAGAATGCCTGCCTCAGCATCTCTAGGGATGCTGATTTGTGTCCTTTGGTAGAAATGTAGACAACTGTAAACATGTTGATAAAGTCACATCAAGTGTTTTCTTATGTTTAAACAAAGCCAAGATCCCTTTCAAAAAAACCAAAAAGACAAACAGACAGTGTTTGACTAGCTCATGTCTAATACATCAAGAATATAGTGTGGAAATTAGCCAGCAATAAAAGAAATGAAGTGGTAATACATAAAAAACCACATGTGTACTTTGCAAACATTAAAAGAAGCCAGACATGAAGGCCCACATAGTATATGAGATCATCAATAGTAAATGTGCAAACTAGGAAATCCACTTAGAGAGGAAGTGAATTGGTGGGTCCGTGGGGCTGGGAGTTTGGGGAAGATTGGGAGATGAGAGGTTAGAGGTGCAGAGTTGACTAGAAGCACGTGGTTCTGTGGCAGAGCACTTTTCGAGAATGAGGAAGATCCTAAATTTAATTTCCAATACTGCAAAAATTTTAAAAAGTAAATAGAGGTTGAGGGAGGAGATAAGTTCTATAATAACAGTCGTACAACACTGAATATGAATATATATTAGATCCCACTGCTAAAATTGTATAGCATATGATGTATAAATTATATAGTATATGAAATATATTTCAAAAAGGCATTAGCCAAAAAAGTATTGGCAAGTTATAATATCATTTAAATATGTAAAACATAGTCCAGATATAAACTACTTATACATACAAGCCTTACATAGATTTATAATTAAAACACAAGTCACATTATGTAACCAATAAATTCAAATAAGTCAGAGAAAACTTTGCACTGAAATCATATCACGGCTCATAACAGGAATACACAGTGATAACTTATCTGAGATCTCTGGAATCCAGTATAAGCAGATGCAGCAATGTTACTCAGAATGTCCACCATCAAGACCACGCAGCTACTAACAAGTGAAAAAAGACATCAAACACTTTCTATAAGCAACCTACATGGCCATGCCAGGGCATGGGCTGCTGCCAGTCCTTCACGCAGCCTGTGTACCGGGCTCTGGCTCCACGTCCCATGTCCTCCCTGTGCAAAGAACCCGCCAATCTACTTACATTATGGAAATCCACTGCACACATAAGAGATTTCCTGTTCTTTAGCACATAAGCAAAGACAAAAGAACTGGTCAGTACCCATACCAGAAGACATAGGCAGACTCACTCGGTAGTAAAGGCTAAAAACTAATGACCTGTTCAAGGATAAATGACCTTTCAGAGGCGCAGAACAGGCTTCTTTTACTTCCTTGGCATTAGGATCAAATAGAAACAAAATTCTTTTTAAAAGTCTTATGAGAGCTCTCAGACTCTTAAGAATAGAACCCTAAATTTCAACAGAACCAATTTTGAAAATCATTAATCTACAAACTGCTTAAAGAAAATAACTGGCCTCAAAGCAATTGAATCCATGTCTTTAACAAAAGCTAATGTTTATTATTATTTCTGTGTACCTGATAGCCTACTGGCAAGGTCTCCCGACCCTATCTATCACCATTGCTCTCAATCCGCAGGAATCAGAAAGAATCTTTGGTGGCTTTGTGATTAAGGGAAGAGGGTGATATTTAGGAGGTTTTGCTTTGCTTTTTTGTTGTTTTGCTTGTCTGTTGTGATATAGTGTCATTGTGTAGCCCTGGATAGCCCACAACTCACTATGTAGACCAAACCACATTAGAAACCTAATTGCCATGGGGAAAAGGGGCATGTAGACAGGGCCCCTATCTCTAGTCACAATCCTCCACAAGGCTACCAGCTCCTGATGAGCTTCCAAGAATACATCCAATGCAAACTTATGTTTTTCCAGCCTTTTGCATTCCTTGAGGAAAGTTCTGGAAAAGATAGCAAAAGTGGGCAGCTGCAGGGAGCAGAGGTGGACATGACCAGTTCCTGGTTTCCAAGCAACTGACCACATACCCCCCTTGTGCAGCCACACTAGAGAAATCAAGGCACATTAAGTAAAATACATTAATTCTATATCACATTATTTTGGAAGCCATTTGCAGTATGGACCAGAATGTACCTAATCCCTAGTCAAATAAGTCAATGGGAGGCCAGCGTCATATGCTGAACACTAAGAATAGTCATTCTTATGCTAACAGTGATGGAGCATGAGAGGACCAAATGAGCTACTTAAGTGGCTTCCCTAAGGAAGGGATGCTTGCACTGAAGAGGGCGGCTGTTAAAAGCAACTAGATGAGGCAGCTCATTCTCAGGGTATTTATCTGCATTTATGAAAAGCTCTGAAACCCAAAAGAAAGGTGTAAAAATGACAGCAATGAATATAAATAGCTCTTTATGGTTTAAAAAGTATCTTTTTCACACACTATCCCAGAACTAGCAATAGCACCAGAGAGACAAATGAGAAGAAGCATGCTGCCTTTTATATACGATGAAACTGAGATTAACAGCAGTCAGTTGCCTTGCCAAGGTTACACATTAAGTCAAGGGGAAAACTCAAGCCCAACTCTCATTACTCTTTGTTGAAAGACCTCTTGACTGCACTGAGTACCTTCCCAAGGAGACCAAAGTGAAGTGGCAGGGACTGGCGTTGCTATCTGAGAACAAAGGGCACAGAGCAGTTGGGCATCCTGTTAAACACTGGAGTTTCAAAAGATGGTTGTTAGCAGGATGTGGTCCATTCCTTCAGGACAAGACCTCTCAGAGCCATGATTGCCTCACCTTAGAAGCCATTTGACTGCGGCATTTATCATCACTGGCTCATCACTCTCCATAAAGGCTTTCCGGTCTCCCTCAAATTGTGTGCAATTTTCCTGTTGCACACACATATTCTTAGCTTCCTTGACTAATAATGTACAAATACATATTCCTGTGCATCAGTGGTGAGAGGGCAAAATGAAACCATTATGAAAAGTGCATTGAAAGTTCCTCAAAGAACAGAGTTACCGCCAGGCACAGTGGCATACCTATGAGCCAGCTACTCAGGAGGCTAAGGCAACAGGGTCATTTACACCCACAAGTTCAAGACCAGCCAACATACCATAATGAGATGTCAGATCAAATATTTAATCTACCATATTAAAATCAAAGTAAGTTCTCAAAGAGGCATTTGCACACCCATGTACAGACAGTACAATTCACAATAGATAAGAGATAGAAGCGAATTCCCACTAGAAGATGAATACATAAGGAATATGTGCTCTAACAACATAAAGGAACACAAGGAGGCCTTGGGAAGGAAGAAAATCCTGACCCTATCCAATACAGATGGACCATGAAGACATTATGCCAACATAAGGGGGAAAATACTGTATGGTTTCTTTCTCATAACATCTCTTAGGTAGTCAAAATTGTAGAAATAGAAGGTAGGAAGTTGGCCACCTAGGGCTGAAGGCAGAGGTGGCTGTATTTAATAAGTGTAGAGTTTCCATCTTACAAGAAGAACAAAAGGACTGAAGATCCTAAATGCAACAGTGTGAATATACCTAACTACTGAACTGTCTACCTTCAGAAAGCAAAATTTATTAGTGCCATGCACTTTTACCATCCATTTCTTAGAAGCATTTTAAAAGGGGAAAATAAAAATGTCTATGACCTATACCATAAATTCAGAAAGAATATGGAGAGGGTGAGAAAAACAAATAAAAAATGAATGGAGGGCAGAGGAGGCACAGTAGATGCCTCCCTCCTACTGTGGAGAGGTCAGTGATGAAGTATGTAAGTATTTAACCAAGTCCACACCAGGGCATGGGGCTGCAGACAAGCAAGAATGCATCTGACTACTAGAATCCATCTCCTAAGAGGAACAGGGATGCTGTCAGACAGACCCCCGGGTATATCCTTTGGGAAACATAAGAGTCTTCACCGCCACATCACAACACAGCTCTGCAGGGAGGACCAGGGCATGAGGTCTATAGCATGTAGCAATGAGAGGCATGGTGACCCACACCTTAACCACGGCACTCACAAGACAGAGGCAAGGAAATCTCAAATTCAAGGTCAGACCAGGCTACATAGTGAGACTCTATTTCAAAAAGATGAAACAACATAAAATAAAAATAAAATAAAGGCCTTGGCAAGGCACTGGCATCTCACCTGTGAGGCTATGTGATCCTTATCAATAGCCGTCCTCAGGACTACCTACTGCTCTTTGACCAAGCTCTGAGGCCTGGGGCTTCTAAGCCCAGCAGAGTACCCAGCAACCAAAGTCTGCAGGGTCCTATCCAGCATTAGCCTGGAACCACTCACTATAAAAGGACAGTGTCTGCTATAGTCCTTTACACAGAAATCCCATGCCCTAGTTCTTGACAGCTGTAATTACAGCCCAAACAGCTTTTGAAAGGCAAAGAGAAAGAAGAAAATAGCAGCCTGGACCTAGCAGTGAATTGTAGGGCTTGAGGGGAAGACACACAATCACAGTGCTAATGGCAGCCAGTCCACACAAGCAACTGGCCAGCCAGCCCAAACAACTTTCTGACCAATTAATTTCTCCTTCTAGTGTAATGAGCTTCTCATTAAGTGCTGGAAGCAGCTCCCACAGAGGAGCTGTAGGAAGAGGCATGTGGCTGCCAGAGCTGGAAGGTAATGAGAGAAGGGGAGACAGCCACATTCCAGTCCCAAATGTCTTCTGATCCCATGACCATCTAGCGCCATGCCATATCTGGCCTGCCCCTGCTTCGAGGAAATATTTTCCTGTGCCTCTGTCCATGGGCTC
This sequence comes from Sigmodon hispidus, assembly GCA_004025045.1. Classification (NCBI taxonomy): domain Eukaryota; kingdom Metazoa; phylum Chordata; class Mammalia; order Rodentia; family Cricetidae; genus Sigmodon; species Sigmodon hispidus. Next base: position 117,982 of record PVIH01001854.1, read on the forward strand.
CCTTTCTGGGGAAGTACTATATTCCAATTCTTTGGTTCCACCCAACTAGGGTCAAGAGGTCAGCGTTCCAAGAAGCCCTCAACAGGGAACTAGGGGCCAAGGCAGTCTTGAGTATACACCCCCAAGATGTCTGTGAATAGCAACCTGACCGGAAGGAAGCACTTAAGCTGTGCAAGGTTTCATGCCCTCATCCATGAAATGTACTAGAAACATCCTCACCTCATCTAAAGAAGCTATAAATAATGAAATCTATTAATATAAAAATATATATCTATATATAGAAAGCACCCAACACAGAAGTAGCTAACCCTTGGTGAAGATACTGCTTTCACAATGATGGTAATAGCAGCAGCCGCCATCTCCTGCCCATCAGTCAAACAAACAAAAGAAGACTTTGGTGGACACTCCAGGTCCAATCTTTCTATCACAGCAGTGAGCAGAACACAGGGCCCCTGCTCCCTCCCATACATGTAGGAAGGCAAAGGAGGAGGCAGCAATGTCTGGAAGCACTGTGCCCCAGACCTGCAGCCAAAGGGAAGTAAACATAGCTTTTCCATGAGACCAAGCAGCAGGTGTTAGAACATCTTTAGGCCACATGTCCATTTCTGGGCCTTTATGATTCCTCAATATATTTCTCTAAGTTCAGATTAATCTGGAAAATGACATGACACAATCCTCTAATGCTATGTCCATTCAGTGGAATTATTCTCAGGAAAGAACTTCTAATTTCCTAATTACCAAGTCCATGAAAGCAGTACTGCTATAAGTAATAGTAGTGTCAATAAAGTCAACATGGTAGAGAAGAAAAGGTTGTATGACTGGAAGCATCGGTGAGCCACACAGAAAGCTAACAGCCAGCATGTTTATACCCTCCAACACTGACATCAGTGAATTGAGGTTTCTGTTAATAGAGTAAAGAACCAGATCAAAGAAAAACTAACAACAGAAAAATGAAGCTCCAGTACCTGTTATACTTTTTCTATTAAGTGAATAGATCACTCCAAAGAACAATGACCCAAACCAGGCTGCACCCAGAGCTGGCCCAGCCAGGCTAACATCAGCTCCCAACCACAATATGATCACACTCTATTTGAGCAATACCAAAATACACAGTTCTCTAGTTCTGGTATCTCCACAGACAAGAGTAACAAGGCGGTGAATTGCCATGTATATCAAACTCTTTCAGGAGATACAGCAAAGTATGGCTGGGGGCTGAGGACTGGGGCGGGGCATGACACCCAAAAAACCTCACACATCCTAAAGCCTCAGGCAGCTGGCCAAGGAAGTTTTGTTAAAATTTCATATCCAGTCTTAAAATTTCAAGTACATCTATTCTGCACCACAATAAATTACTTTTAAAAAACTGTTCTGATCCAGTACTAGATGCTTACTCAAGTTCTACCTTTTACTAGTCTACCGGACTGCCTAGCCGACCACCACACAACTCAAAAGAGCTGGCAGGCGAGACAGGAAAGATGACAGTGCTTGGTCATCGCATTCATTCCAACCTTTGACCCTTACTGCACAATTCATAACAGTCGCCCAATGAGGTAGGAATATGGACTCTGGGGCATAGAAGGGTGCAGCCATCCATTCTGTCTCTCAGCTCTGACTGAAAGGGCCCACAGCAAGGAAACTTCTGTTCCAGATTCACACACAGCCCCACCTGTGACCACTCACCCGGATTCTGCGCATGGCAGCCACGATCTCCACCCTGCTGTTGGGTCTCGGCACATCTAGGCTTCCCACGTACTGTGGAGGAGAAGCAAAGAGAGAGAGATTGAGATGAGGAAGGGCAATGTCCCTAATCGCAGAATGTTAGAAATATAAAGACTCTAAGGTCACATGGTTTAGCTCCCCATTTTACAGAAGAGGAAATTAAAAGCCCAAGGGGTATCATCTAGTTTTTAAATACTTTCTAGCTTTAGATAAATAAGCAACTTAACTAGAAATTACCGCTTCCATTTCCATCTTGCCCCTAATGTAGCAAACCAAGTATCTGAATAAAAACGGCTCCTTGTGGAGATTCCTGTCACTGTCTATATGGCAGGGTAAGCAGCTTTTTCCTTCCTCCTTTCAATTTCTTTATCTGTAAGATCAAATAAATTAACAGAGAAAGAGAGAAAGGCACTCTTATGTAGAAGTGCTTCCCAAAAAATAAATGCACTAAGAGAAAAAACATGTATTTTTGGAGTTGTTGTTGTTCAGAGTAATTTATTTTGCTTTGTTTTGGTTTTGTTTATATTTTTCCTGGACCTCAACCTTAAACCCCGGCTGTCCTGAAGCTCATTAAGTAGTTCAGGCTGGCCTGCACCTTTCCTTTTTCAACCTTCCAAGTGCTCTGACTGCAGCTTGAGCCCCTACATCTGGCTTTAAAAAAAAAAAAAATTAATGAAAGTCTACTGAGTTATTTCTAGACATATTGGAGACCTTCAACATTTTGTTAAATTCCTGACTGGAGAAATGAACTATTAATTTTTTACGTAATTTTTATTCAATTATACCACATGCACAGACATTCACACACACAGGGTCTCAGTGTTTAGTACTTCTGGCTGTCCTGGAACTCACCTGTAGACCGGGAGGCCTCAAACTGACACAAAGATCCTCCAGCCTTAGTGTTGGGATTAAAGGCGTGTATCACCATGCCCAATTGTACCTTTTATTGCCTTTGGTTTTGGGAGACAGACTCACCAATCATCTCAGCCTCTGGAGTGGTAGGATTACATATGTGTACCCCGACACTTGCCCCTGATTATACTTTAAAGTTATCCACCAAACCAGACCCCATCAGGTTAATGTTTAATGTGATTCCATGCTAAAATAAAATAAATAATGTAAAATTAAGCAAAACAAAAGAATTAAATCCCCACTCTCAAGAGACTAATACCAGCCTCATTTTTTTTTTTCATGCTCCCTGATGGACATAACTCTATTAGTTCCACAGGAACAAAGGTCGGATTATTCATGACTTGAAACACAGCCTAGGCATCTCTGCACCTTCATACAGCATGATCATATTGAAGATAGCTCCTCCCATCCTTATAGATCCTTCATGCCAGATCACAAGGCTTCCCTGAATCACTCCATCTACGTGTCCAAGAGGTAGCCAAGGACTTAGCCTTGGATAGTTTGATATGTACCTAAGCAAGGATTGTATTAATAGAAATAGGAATAGTTGTGTTTGAAAGATAATTCCTGTTGTTACAAGAAAATAAAGTTTTTCCCAAAACCTGGAGCTCAGGACTGGTTCCAGTTAAAAGAGTTTCACAAATGACACTGGGAACAGATTTCCCCTAGTATTGACCAACAGCTTGTGTTGACACACTGGAGAATGAAGTTCCCAGCAGAGATGAATTGCTTGGTAAACTGTGAGCATGCTGTAGTCTGGCCCCCAGAGAAGCCCACCAAAGCATATTGGGCATATTTGCAAAGGACCTTGCACCTTGCTGAGGCCCTAAATCAAATGTGTGGTCACGGTTAGCAATTCTCCCCAGTGAACTCTTCTGGAGCTGCAAGGTCAAGGATATGTCAGTGACCTATGCAGTCAGAGATGGCATGACACCATTCATGATTGCCCAATTGCAAAGGTCCTCCAGTGCAGGGGGAGTTTCCATGATCCCTCTCCTACACATTCCATGCTGATCTGCCCTGAATTCATTCCAGTCAGAAACATAAACCTTCTGCGGTTCAGTTCCTCCTACAGTCATGTGAAGGCCAAGACTTCAGGGCTGCCAGCCCAGCAGGGAAGCTGCTAACCACAGAGTACCAGAAAAGAACCTACCCACTGGCTACCCTACCCCAGTCCACCTCTCCTTTCTGGGGAGGGGTGCAGCTAGACTGATAATACTGGACAGTAAGAAAATGTGGGTGGGAGACAGGAGAAGCAACATAATAAGAAGTGGTTTCCCAGCTTCTGAGTTCTTCAAACAAAAGGGCAAATTCTTCATATGTGAAGGCCCCTCCCTATTCATACTCATCTTCACACTAAAAGGGCCTGTCTCACTCCACCAGCCCCCACCAAGCTGGTATATGCACCCAACACATACCTACACACACACTTGCTATGTGCCTGTGTGTATGTGCTGACACACCTCTAACACAGTCATACACACACCCACTAACTCATCACACTCACACTCACACTCTCCCTTCTTCCCCCCCTCCCCTGCTTCCTTCCTTGTAAAGAAAAATCATGAATCTGTCTTCCTGAAAAATGTGTCTGCAGGAGCTAGCCCAGCTCCATCAAGCTGCACCTGAGGCTCAACTGAAAAGATTAGAAGGATCTACACTAAGAGGTACTCAAGTCTACATCTCCCAGACACAAGTTAACTATCCACATTAGCAACATAAATGAAATGAGAGCCAACATGCCAGGGAAGCCAACTGTGGAGAGTGAGGTCATTGAAACTACCATCCTTTCCACCACAGGCAAATGAGCATCTCTGTACCTGACCTAACCACTACCACCCCCACAGCACAGCGAATGATGATCAGTACCACTTGCCAGAGGAAGGCTCAGGTCATCTTGCTGACTGCTCATTTTTGGTGGTCAAGTTCATTTCATTTTTATAACAAACTGAACTAGGCTAGGAGCCTCCCACTCTAGACCAGAAAGGTGGTTCCCAGGCTGAGCTAACAAAGGGCAGAGGGGGTGACTCTCACTTTCTACTGAGACCAGGCAAGACCAGCCAGCTCCCTTTCTCCAGTCAAAGGCGGATGGGTGGGAGAAGGGTGATCAACCAGAAAAGTCCTTTCCTTTATCTGCATCTTCTAATGCAGGGATCCCAGGACAATAAAAAGGGCTTGTTTCCTTCAACTCCCCCATGTCACATCCCTTCACCCTTCTCACCCTGGTACGAGCCCCCAATCATTCAAGCCTGGAACTCAGGCTTCATTCTTGAAAGGCTTCTCCCCTAATTGTTACAGTTTATGGGTGACCAAGGCTTGTTTATTCTTGTCACTTTGGGGATGGAGAGATGGCTCAGCAGTTAAGGGCAATAGTTGCTTTTTCAGGGGCCCCAGGCTTGATTTCCATCATGCATGTGATGGCTCATAACCATCTATAACTCTAATTCTAGATCAAATGCCCTCTTCTGGCTTCTGTGGGCACTAGGCATGCACATGATGTACTGACATACAGGCAAGATATTCATACACATGAGTTTTTATAAAATAAAACCCTTAAGAACCATCCATGATTGCCGTGTCTGCTCTGAAGATGACAAAGAGCAGCCCTGGCGTGGCCGTACAGCCCGTGTGGTCCAGTTTCATCCTCCACCAGGACTGTTCTCTGCACATGCTCCTCCCCTCACATAAAACACTACTATCTCTCTCTGCGTAATTCGACTGGATCTCCACCTCTCCATTCCTGACTTGTAAGGAAAGTGAACTCTTACCCTGAAGACTCCACAACCCCCTACAACTCTTTTTTTGTGTCATCCACACATGACTAAATACATGTATTCACGGCCTGACTGTGCCCATGACTTGTACCACAGGTCAAGGCACAAAGATGTTTAAAATTCATTCAGTTGACTACAATCTCACAAGAATGAATGTATACTTGCCCCAAATATTCATGGAGAATCTCTGCTTAGGAGAGAGATAAAAGGAAAGGCCTGTCCCCTGGCGTCTGCCTGGAATTCCAACACTGACTTCATTATTCTATTTCTCAGTATTGGCCACCTGCTTCCATCCTATTGTGGCTTTATAATGCACCTGAGTGTCATCCAGATGCTCGAGCCTGGACCAAAGCCAGCTACCCTTAGTACCACATGCAATTCTCAGCTTACCAAAGGACAGTGGTATATTAAACCTTATTGCTGGTGGAGTTTTAATGGTCCAGCCTTCTGTACACCTACAGCATTCCTGTGTCCTCCTCCCATGAATCCCCGCTGTGAAACATCACACAGGAACGCTATTCAGAACAGCTACCACAGAGCATAGGGAAAACTCAAAGGAGTCTAAAAATACCACATTTACAGTGCTTTCATTTCATTCATCAAAAATGCTTCCAAAAGAAAAAGGAAAACCAGGTGTCGAAACTCATACTTGTTCACCTCAGCACTGAGAAAGCTGGGGGTGGGGGGAATCACGATGAGTCTGAAGTTAGCCTGGTCTACAGAGACATTAAAAAAAGAAATGAAAAAGAAAAGAGAATAATTTAAGGAAAATGCAAACTGTGTGAGAATCATGATATGAGAAGCAGACAGGTGTTTTATTTGTGGCCTCATGTTTCAGACAAGCAGGAATGACCCGTGTATAAAATCACCAAAGAACACCAAATACTGTTCTGGACAACTTCAGCCTAGGTATTACTACATGATTGCCTTGTGAAGAATATCCATGGTCTTGACTCCATCTTATTTTCCAGAGATTAACTCCTGTAGACTATGATAAACTCAACTGCACTATTTCCTAGAATGTGACTGGTAATGCAAAGGGCAAAAAGACAAAACAGCTTGACATACCCACCCATGTAACACTGACCCCCCCCCACAGGCCCCTGTGATATCTGCCATCACTCTCCTCTGGGAGATTCCTCTGTTTACAGAGCTTATGTTAGGTGTCTCCAAGGTAGAAATTCAGAGCACAAAGATGAACACTGTATGTTATTCTACTTCTGATAAGATTGGACCAGCAGGTATCAGCCCAGGCCTCCCATAAATGACAAACATAAACTCTCATTCTACAAGTAAAAATAAATAAATAAATAAATAAATAAATAAATAAATAAATAAATAAATAAATAACTGTATAGAATGTACAGCATAGAGTGTGGCACAAGCTAAGGCTGTTAGTTACAGACATCCACACTGGTCAACTGCATGTTAATACAGTTATTAATAAGAGGGTTATGGGAACTCTGTTCCAGCCCACATTTCTGTCTGTGAATTTTCTGGTGTGTGAATCTAAAATGGATCTTTAAAAACTATTCATTTAAATAGTAATAATTTGATTGCTCTTAATAACCAGCCAAAACCAGGCTGACACTGGCAGATCTCCAACTCTGGAGAGGAAGTATGCTTGGGGACACATGGGTTCTGGCCTGACATCACCATCCAAAAAGAATAGTGATCTGTCCTCAGGGAAGAAAGAGTTATAATTAAAGAGTAACCAAGCCCACACTTTTGAGGAATAAGAAAACATTCAGAAAGACAACAGAATCTTCCAGCATGGATCTGTTAAAAAAAAAAAAATGGCCAACACAAACAAGGTCACCCCAGCAGGAGCACACAGCACCATTAATGGGTCAAATATAAAAGTTCCTGTTGCTGTTGTATTCCCAGCTCTCTTCTCTCCAAAACTTCTTGATTTTAGAGTCTCAACCCTAGCCTCTGCCGTGAGATGCCATAATAGCCTCCTCCTTCTACAGAGAACCAGCCTCTAATGGAGTTATCCAGTGGCGATGGGTAGAAGGAAGCAATCTCTCCCAAGCCTCCAGCTTCCGGTACAGGACCCGTCCCACCGTACCGGACACAGTTCTTTCGCTGAGGTGACAAGCTATGTCTGCCTTCTACCCTGTGCACTGCCCTCCTCCTGTCCCTCTGGTCTCCTGGCCACACCCTATCCTCTCGCCAACACACACAAGCATAAAGCCATTGTAACGGACTGCATGTGTCTGGAACCCACCAGCTGGAATGTACCCATCTCAGTGAGTTTCAGAATCTATACCATCCCGATAACCTACAGATGAGCAGAATCACAGGGAGTTATGGGACTTACAGCAAGATTATTAACAAAGGAAAGTCTTGAGAATCCAGAGTGTTAAGCTTGGTACCATCATCCTGCCCAGGGCTAATGAATGCTCACTAATGTGACCTCAGCTGAAGTCACTCTAGTCAACATGGTCTTCAAGGAGAGTTCTATCTGATTCACATGGTTAACGTCATCCCCAATATAGTGTGAGACTCTGTCAGGACCTTGTCCTTATGCTGCACTCCTGCTCTTAGAACAGGGTCTGGGAAAGGAATTCTCAACTATCCCCTGGGCTGGGCATGGTAACATACACACTCACTTAAAAAACTGAGACAGGAGTATTACTGTGACTTCAAGGCCAGACTTATGGTATATAGTGAACTAAGTCAGACTAAGCTACAATAAAACCCTTGCCCCAACCTCTGCCCCACAGCCAAAAAAAAATAAAAATAAAATCCACTGAACCAGAGAAGGAGAAGTGGAGTCCATAGGAGTCAAGCGCTCAGCCCCAGGACACACTCCTGCAGGCCAGTGGCTCTGCTCCAAAGGGAAAGCCCTTCCTAGCCCTCAGATCTGCTCTGTGCACAGCTGAGTGTCCCGCTGAGCTGGATTCCCAATGTGACCTGGGCCACAGTTCTCGCCTCATTTAGCATGGAACAAAGCAGCATTAACTGCAGTGGTCTGGGCAGCCCAGATTCCAGAGCACACTCAGAGAACGACCTTCTAGTAACTGCTCTGGGGGAGGGGAAGAAAGGGAAAAGAGGGCCACTCTCAGGACCCTGCTCCAGGATTGAGCCCTGCAGTGCTGCTCCTCCCTGCCGAGGAGGGAAGAAACGGGACAGGGAGAAGGTACACCATGGTCCTGTCAGCGACAGTCAGGACAAAGCCTCAGTACCCAACCCACCCTACTGTCCCCTGCACACAGGGACACACACACACACACACACACACACACACTGGAAAAGCTTTAGATGTAGCTGCGCACCACAACTTCATTTCTACTCAAAAAAAAAAAAAAAAAAAAAAAAAAAAAAAAAAAAAAAAAAAAAAAAAAAAAAAAAACAACCTGGAACATTTAACTTTCTTACTGTATCTTCTAGCCACCCAAGAAAGCAAGTATTATTTGAAGCGGGTCCGATGTGACTACTGAGTTAGGGTTCTGTCCCTCAAGCCACACCTGGCCAATGGCAATTAGCCTGGCTCCGCCCTCAGTCCTCATGTCAAGCCCTGCTGAAGAAGGAGCCTCTCCTCTGCTCCTCTCCTTTTGGTCTTTCTTTCTCCCTCCTCCGGCCAGAGGGTGCTCTCCTCAACTCCTTCCCTCCCTCCCTCCCTCCCTCCTTCTCTCTCTCCCTCTCCCCATAATAATAAAGTTTCTCCATGTAAGCCACTCTAAGTGTCTCTCACTGTGCTGCCTTCCACTGCATCCACATGGGGCATGGGGCCTCCATCCATTGCCATCCCGTCAGCCACACTGGTATCATAACCTAACACAGTGGGACCAATGAGTATGCCAGAGATCACAGCAGATTCCTTCTTATTCCTCAACAATTGGGGGCTGGGTGTAAATTAGATGCAGTGACCTGTCTTTAGGCTTATGTTATCCAATTCTCTAAAAGGGACAGAGGCAGGACAGAGCTATCAAAGGACTGTCTCTTAGTCACCATTAATAAAAGTTTTATTAATAAATAATAAAAACCAGCTTAGGTGTGCTAGCCTGGCTATTCTTTATGAGGACTTGACAGGTAAAGCTGTAAGACAGAAACTGCTCTGGATTTTCAGCTACTGAATGGAAGGAAGCCTCACTGCTACGATTAACATCTCTGGATCTCATCACAGATGTAGGTGGGGACAAAGGCCAGGGCAGCATCCTGTGCATGCAGCACTTCTGTCTGCCCAAAGAGTTGCCCACCCATCTGGGGTTCTTACTTGGTCAGCAGGGAAGAGAAGAAAGTTCAAGGCATGAGGAAGGGAAACACTGAAAAGGCTGCACTAAAACCAAATCACCTGTGAAACAACCAGTCAACCAGGAATGCGGACATGAACCAGGAAGACTATGAAAGAAAGCCACAGGAAGCCGGTCAACAGCAAAGCTTAAGTAGTCTGAAATGGCATTTGATCCAACCCTTCATTTTCATACAGGGGAAAATTGTGACTCAGAGAAGGAATAGAAACACAGGTTTGGAGTAGCAAATCAGAAAACAGTGTGGGTCCCTCCTTCTACCCCATACTCCAACAGGGAATAAAAAAACACAGTCTAGTGCCCCATTAAGGCCTGATTCGCTGCATTAGACACCAATTTCCCTGGATAAGGATGTGCACACAGATATTCAAATACTAGTGAGGTCAAAACCAGTGAAACACTGCAGAGTACTGAGGTATATGGGGAAAGGACAAAGGATCCTTATTTGGTTACATCAAAATACCTTAGGGGTGAAACAAAGATGCTTAGCAATGAATATGCAGGCATGTCACTGAAGGACGGAGAAAGAGTCCCTGTTACCAAGGACCACAGAGCCAAAGGAGGCCAACAGTGGAACACCAGAGGACAGCACTAAAACAACCTCTTCTTCTGCAAATAACAATCAAAATATTTAGTTTTGCAAAGTACCAACAGTCTAGTTAACTGAAGTCTAAGTTTTCAAGTTTCCAGGCTTCTGTTTCATCCACGGATAACATCTAGTGTGTGTACTGCCTATGCATATGTCAGACCTGCCTGGAGGAGGTGGGACTCAGAGGTACAGCACTTACTTGGTTTATATAAGGCTCTCTCTCTCTCTCTCTCTCTCTCTCTCTCTCTCTCTCTCTCTCGGTGTGTGTGTGTGTGTGAGAGAGAGAGAGAGAGAGAAAGATGGAAGTAATGAATAAAAACTAGTACAATCAAAGTTGCATCAATGATAAAATACACAACTGTATGTTTCATAAATAAAGAGACCTTATGAATAAGGAGGTTTTAATCAGTTGACAGGCATGTTTCCTAAATAGTTTGATCACATTCGCTCCTATGACTCTTTCCGAATCTTCCACTCTCCTTCCCTGTCCACCCAATGTGGTGTCATTTGTGGTTTGCTTTGTTTTGTTTTGTTTTTGGTGTGTGTGTGGTGGGGGTGTTTTTCCCCTCAAGACTAATTGTGTTGCCCAAAATATTTTTGAATGTGTGGTCTTGTACTGGAGTGTGGTCAACTTTCCAGGAACTACACTCAAAGAAAACTGACCACTTTCTTCCTAGCAGATAGCAATCGCTCCATGGCTGGGATGGAATTGGATGTCCAACTTCCTTCAGTAAGCTGATACTTGGTCTAGCTTGGAGACAGTGTTTTTACATTACTATGTTCTTGCTCTGTGCATAAATAAACCCGTGAGGATATATAATTTGTGGTTTTATAAGCTCCCTCTTTGAATTGTCATAGACTAATAAGAAACTGGAGCAAAGAGATCCAAAATGCCAGAGAAGTGAGCCGAAGGGTGAAGCCAAGAAATTAGACTTCCCAGAACTGCTGAGCACTGACAGGGTATGGGGTGAAGGACACAAGCAGACAGTATCACCAGTGACCATACCATAGAGACAACTGGAAAATACCCTGACTCACCAGCCCATCTCCTCAGAAAATGGCCAAGTGTGACATTGCTCACAGGCTGGACTCCGCCGAAGGCAAGTACTTTGCCTCCTTTTTGAGCTGTGACAGGAAAAGCTTTCCTAAGGTTGGGGATGTGGGGACAGCAGTACTTCATGGATCAGTCATCATCAGCCTTGATACTAAATGAACCCTACATATTAGCAACATCTCCAGACAACCAGCAGGTAAAGCCACAAAAACATCAAAGCTTTCTCTATTTTAAACTCTCTTGATTAGCAGTCTCCCTAAAGTCTATTATGCACTGTCCTAAGTTAAGAATTTAATATACTTCCTCTAGATTAGAGAAACCATTAATTATGCCCTTCCGTGTATAGGCAAACAATGCAATGATGACACTGTGAGAAATGGCCCCACACTGCTGCTATACCTTGTTGAGTCTCTAGAGTTGACTTTCAGGATTTTTCTGGTACTTCCCTCAACAGAATGACACTTCTACTTTTATCAGTAATTGTCCCAAATCTTCAAGGACGTACCACCTAGAGTAATCTAGCAACATCCAAATAGGATCATTTTCAATTACCAAGAGGTATTTATGCCAAGAAGGCAAGGTTTGCTCAACACCTGAAAATCAGCAAATGTAAGATATCATCTTCATGGAATAAAGGACAAAAGATTAGTTGCTACTCTCAAAACACAAAGAAAATGAGTTTGACAAAAATCCAATATCTTTCCATGATTAAAAAACATGCAACAAATTGGAAATGAAAAAAATTCTTCAACTTTAATAAAGGGAGTTTATGAAAACTATGACATATCTAATGTGAGAGATGGAACATCTTTCCATTAAGAAGAAAAGTGGAAAGAGGAAGGACAGAAAAGCATGTCAGATGAGATGCTGCACACTTGTATCCCAGCACTCAGAGGCACAGGAAGGAGGATCATGGGTTGAGGCCAGCCTGGGCTACAAAGTGATTACAGAACAAGGCAAAAATGCCCACACTCGTTACTTCTGTTCAATATAGGACTGTAGAGATGACTCGGGTAAATACAGAAAGAAAAGAAATTTAAAAACACCCAGATAGGAAAACAAAAAGCAAATAATCTGCATTCATGGGTATTAATTTCATATGCAGAAAACCCTAAGAATCCACCAAAAGTAAAGTATTAAACTAATAAGTAGATTCAAAATGAAATTAAGACTATAATCCCATCTGCTGCTACATTACCAAAAAGGACAAAATATTCAGGACTATCAAGATTTATACACTGAAAATTATGAAGTATAATTGAAGACATAAATCAATAGGAAGGCATCCCACTCTTGTGAGTTAAATTTAAACCACTGAGACACTTCTCAAATGCATCTACTGAGTCAGTGTAATCCAAATTAAAACCTCACTTGTCTTTCCTGTGAAATTAATCAATCACTTCTAAAACTCATGTGGAAAGGTAAGAAACCTAGAGCAAAGAAAACAACCTTGAAAAGGGACATAACCAGGGGGATTCAAAACCTAATTTGATTGCCAATCAGTGGCTTTTGCATGTAGCCAGATATGCATACTGATAGAATAAGAGTCCAGAAACAAGTACTCATGGTCATAGTCAGCAAGGTGTGTGTGTGTGTGTGTGTGTGTGTGTGTGTGTGTGTGTGTGTGTGTGTGTGTGTTTGTCTTCTCACCATGTGACCCAGACTGGCTTAAAATTTCTGATTCTCCTTGTGCTGATAGTTTTATGTCAACTTGATATAAGTTAGAGTCATCAGAGAGAAAGGGACCTCAACTGAGAAAATGTCTCTATAAGTTCTCTTAGTTTACTGATTGATGTGAGAGGGCCTAGCCCACTGTGCATGGAGCCAGCCCTGGAATATTCCTGGGCTCCATAAGAAAGCAGGCAGAGCAAGCCATGGGGAGCAAGCAAGCAAGCAGCACTCCTCCATGGCCTCTGCATCAGCTCCTGACTCCAGGTTCCTGCCCTGTTTGTGTTTCTGTCCTGACTTCAATGATGAACAATGATGGCAAGTGAACAGCACTTTTCTTTCCCAAATTATTTTTGGTCATAGTGTTTTATCACCTGAACTAGAACAATCCTGTCTTCTAGATTCTGCAATTACAAGCTTGGGGCACCACACTCAGGTCATCAATTGACTTGAGAAAAACCAAGACAAGTCATTTGTGAAAGAATGTTCTTCTACACTGGTGCTTGGAGCACAGAATAGCCATGTGGGAGAGAATGACCTCTCCCTTAAACCATACACAAAACTAACTCAAAATGTATCATGCATTTAATATAAAATTCTTAGAAGAAAATGGAATTCTAGTGAATGGTTGCCTAGAGACAACAATGAACGAAGAAAAAAAAAGAAGACAGCTGAAATGGGAAAAAAAACTCACAGAGATCTGCCTGCCTCTGATTCTGAAATTAAAGATGTGAACCACCACTGCCTGGCTGGATGTGTGTCCCTTAAGAGATGTGATTTATAAATCTTTGGTCCTGAGGCTAGAGAGGTGGCTCAGTTGAGAGATGGCACAGGATCTAAGTTTGGTTCCCAGCACCTATGACTGGGCACACAACCATTTATAACTCTAGCTTCAGGGGGGTTTGACTGGACTGGTTTTCATAGCTGTAGATGAGGATTCTAGTTCTGTGGCCTCATGAATTTTCTGTTTCTTCTTTTAAAAAGTTAGTCATCTATTAAGAAGAGTTTTTAATATAGACTCAAATGCAGACATTGAGAGAAGGGGACAGAAAGATGTTAATGAAGCAGTGGACCATAATATATGCCTTAGAATGGGTGTGTAGAGCTAGGGAGGAAGAGAGAAAGGGTGGAAGAGAGGAAGGAAGGTAGAAAGGGGGAGACAGAGGACCGACCTAGACGAAGCATTTATTCAAGTTGTTCTAATATCATTATTATCTGAAGCCGCTATCCTACTGCGGCTGTGAAGTGCTCTATGGTGCTGAGGCTGCTCTGAGGCAGGTCTCACTGTGTTGCTTACATTGGCCTTTTCCTCACTGTGGACCACAGCTGCCTTTGAGCCTGTGGTCCTGTCCTGACTTCATGAGTAGCTGGCATGCACATGGAACCGGCCTTTCTGTGATTTTGATTTGTTTTTCCAAATGACTGACTGCATAACCCCACTTACTGTTTGTGTATCTCATTGGAGAAGTATTTGCTCATATTCTTCGGCTCTTACATTCTTATTCTTTTCTTCTTTCTCCCTCCTTTCTTTTCTTCCTTCCCTTTTCCTTTCTTTATTTCTATAGTTCATTTATGTTTTATTATTGCATTATAAAAGTTGTAATTTGGATATGTGTCCCCCCGTGGTGGTTTGAAAGAAATTGACCCCAAGGAAGTGGTACTATTAGGAGGTGTGGCCTTGTTGGAAGAAGTGTGTCACTGTGGGGGTGGGCTTTGAGGTCTCTTTTGCTCAAACTTCACTCATTGTGACACACCAGTCCAGTCATTTTGGGAAGCTGATTAACAGGCGAGGACCCTATAATGCTTGATGTTAGAGTTAACATATGAACCAGCAATTCAACTTAGAGTAAATATCCAGGAGAAATGAAGACAGATAGCAGCATAAAAACCTATAAACAAATGATCTTGTTGCCTTTATTCCAACAGCCAAGTCAGAGAGACAATCCAGCATCTATCAAATAAAAAAAATAAATGGTATAGAAGGGCATACCTCCATGTTCACAGTTTAGCAAGCCTCAGTGACACCAGGACTATTAAGCATGAAGACTTGTCTCTTCAACAAAAGGAATGTGTACCTGTTTTCCACCTAGAATGCTAATAGCCTGGTGATTTGTGCTATCTGTAGGGCCAGGCCACACTTGAATACCCCAGACTATTGTATTTACCCCAAGACTCTTTCTCCCTAGAACTTTAATCTTGAGCATTGCTTCTCAGTGAAGAAAACCCATCCTTAGAGGAAATGTCACATGTACTTTATAGCCTGGTGACCTCTATGCCATCTCTGTCAGAAACCACAGCAGATCCTAGGCCCTTAAGCTATTGAACCCATCTTCATTGTAGAGGTCATATATACTTTACAAAAGAGCTTCAATGTAGTCGCTGCTTAAG
Organism: Sigmodon hispidus; assembly: GCA_004025045.1. Taxonomy (NCBI): domain Eukaryota; kingdom Metazoa; phylum Chordata; class Mammalia; order Rodentia; family Cricetidae; genus Sigmodon; species Sigmodon hispidus. The sequence continues at coordinate 133,342 of PVIH01001854.1, forward strand.
GTTCACTGGGCACAAAAGATTTAGATAATTTTCACTAGGAAACTTTTTTTACAAGATTGTATTGTATTTAAATATGTCTAAAATAAACTGCCTGGTATCAGACTTTAGAAGTTTGAACGGGTCCTAGTTAATTAAGTTGTGCTGAACCAGATTTTCTTTTTTGCCTCTCATGGTTCATTTCCCTGATGGTTGTAGCATTTGCAGGGAATGATGACTTTGTAATTATGTGACTCCACTAAAACCAAGAAACTGTATACAATTAAAAGGGTAAATGTAATAAGTAAATTATATCTCCACTATAATACACACACACACACACACACACACACACACACACACACACGCACGCACATATAGATGCATGTATGTCTGCAAACATATTATACTATTTGGTTTTCTGTGAACTAGTAAGTACATCTACAACCAAGCTGGAGTTTGCATGAGTTTTTGAAAAGCACTTTTTCAAGCAAAGGCTGTGAGCCTCCATTCATTTTGACCACTAACTATTTCTTCTGTGGATTTTTTTATTACTAACTGTCATCTGGATGCTTGAGTTCACTAGATAAATAATTCATGGGAAACTGAGCTATAACTACACTGAAGTTTAGCTCTTCCAGAAGATATATTTTCCTCTCCCAAAGATTATGAGTTTTTTTTTTTCTTACACTGTAAAAGTATAGCAATCCCATTTCATATGCCAACTCCCTGAGGCAGTAAATGGGGCAGAAGCTCACAAATGAGATTATCTCTACATTACACTGAAACATCCAGAACAAACTCTCCAGCCACTGTGCCTTTTCTGGGACTGCCTTAGGTGACCCCAAGTTATTCCATTTCTAGGTCTACTTCTTTCCAGTCTTCAGGGCAAAAATGGATCTTTAAGGATATACCAAGAGGGAGAATTAAAAACATTTTACGCATATTCTGGCTTGTAAATCTTAAATATTCAAAGGCAGTGACTGAAGTACAAGTGGTCCACACTGTGGTAAGAATTCAAAAACAGAAGTACAATCTCAGGGCTGGAAGGGGGCCATAAACAAATATGTCACCAGGCATTGTGACATGCACATGTACTCTTAACACCTGGGAGGTCAAAGTAGGAGAGTCAAGTTCAAAGCCATCATGGGCTACATGATCTTGCCTCAAAAATTAAAAAAAAAAAAAAAAGATAAAAATAAAAGCTAGCTTGGACTACACAGTGAGTTCCAAATATACCATCCTCGGCTACAATGTGAGACCCTATCTACAAAATTCTTCACATGCAAGGTAAATGAGGTCTCTGTGGACGCAGTCTTCTCTCTCTTGCCTTGTAACACTGTCCCTCCACAGTGGTACCCACCTCTTCACTGTAGTGCTGATAGGCTCTCTTCCACGAGTGCAGCCTTCACATCTCTAGAACACATTGTGAACAAGGCTTCACTCTTCTCAAAGGTTACCTGCCCTGCCACACATGACCACTGCCATCCCTCCTGGCCAGCTGAGGCATAGGAGGGCAACAATGCTTGAAAGCAGAAAACTGAGAGAAAAAAATGCAAATGAGTGGAGATAGAAAGCAGGAGAGAGGAAGTGAAGAGGGGATGAGGGTCCTAGTTTCCCTTGTGTGGCCGGGATAAAAACATCCTGACAAAAAGAAACTTGAGGGGGTCTGTCTCTCTCTAGTTGGTGGCATGAACCTGGGAGAGGAGGCCTAAAATTGAGGTGGACTAAAGTCTCATTCAATAGCCAGCTTTATTCAGAGCATCAGACAATTTATACTTGAGGGTTAAGAAGAATCACCTGAATAAAGTACACAGCGACAAGGACAAACCACACATGGCTAAAACGTTCTTTTCCCAGAGGCACATGAATCACCAGCTGAAGTAAATTCACTTGATCCAATACACCTGGAAAAGCACAGAAACACACTCCAAGAACACTTCTGTGCTCTGAAAAAAATGAGGTTACAAGACTCAGGTTTTGTAGTCTAAAAGTTTTCTCACAAGCACTCAGAAATTTCCACACAGAACTCCACTCTTGGAACATGTTCCGACAGAGGAGAAAGGGTTGATTTGGTTTAGAATTCCAAGTTACAGTTCACCATTTGAGGAAGTCAAGGCAGGGCTTCAAGCACTTAGTGACATCACAGCCATGGTCAAGCGTAACAAGAGAATAGGCAAGCAGCACTGCTCACCTACTCATACAGTCCAGAGCCCGCCCATAAAATGGGACTGCCCATGGTGGGCTTCCACAGCAACTAACAATCAAGACAATCCCTACAGACATGCCCACAGGCCAACCTGACCTAGACAACCCCTCATTAAGACTCTTTTCTCAGGTGATTCTAAGTTATATCAAGTTGACATTTAAAACTAACCAGCACAGGGCCCAAGAAGATACCCTGGACAGAAAACTAGGCCTGACTCCACCCAGTGCCAGCCAAACCCTGAGTGCTCAAGAATGAATGTACTCCAGGCTCAGCCTGTCCCTGTTATATCTGACTATTCTTTTTTCTTTTATTTTGTTTTGGAAACAGGGTCTCAATGTATAGCTTCTTAGGTTGACTTGGAGCTTCTCAGTTTGGTCCAGCCTCTCCCTCCCTTCCACTTCAGCCCATTAAATTGTGGGAAATACAGACTTGCGCTTCACAGAAACCTGAGTATCCTCAGAGGCTACTGTTGGACTGACAGGGAGCCAAGAGAAGCGGTGAAGGGCAAGAGCTGCCACACACTCACAACAGTTTAACTCCAGGGTGGCTATCTGAAGGTGATGGAGCTTTTCCCATCTTAGAGAAGGCCCTAAGACTCAAACTTCAGTCAAGATCCAATTCCAAAGCCCAGGTCTTTCAGGCCATTCCTCACTAACTCCCTTGAAGGCTTAATCTCAGCCCCTCTGTGCAAGAGTCATTTAGTCAGGCATCCCTGTCTCTACATACACTCTCTGCTGAAAGACCTGTCACAGTCAGAATCCACTTGATTCATCAATTAATTGTCTGCTCCCAAACAGACTTTGCTGCCAATTCTAAAGTGTCATTGTGTACTACCATACCCTGAACATCTGGTCCAAAGCCTGGCCTATCCTCCAAATGAAAGTTAGCAGTTGCTTTTCCTGTTTTAAAGCAAGAACTTTTAAGATACTATCACATTCTTTTACCTGCCTCCAGGCAGTTCCACACCTCCCACACTGTAAAGACTCCCTCTGTTACCCAACTTCCTACAGTGCCCCACCCAGGAGTCCTCATAGCAGAGGACTTAATCATTCCCATTAACATAACCATCATCACAAAATAGTACCTACTTTTGCAAGGATTTTTCCATGGGGCAATCCCAGTAACCTATAGGAAGGAGGATGTCAGAGGGTTGTCCCTCCCCCAAAAAAGGAGAAAGAAAGGGTTAACAAAAGGACAATGAAATCTAGTCAAAGAGAAAAGAGCGACCAGCAAAGGTGGAGGGTGTGTGCTACAGACACTGCCTCAAAACCAATGCTCTACAAATACCACACTAGACAGAATCACAAAAGAGGGCCAGGGCTTCAGTTGGAGCTAAAGGAAACTTCATTTCCTCAAATTCCAAAAGGCAGAAGGGGCAAATGGTGATTAGCAAACCTAAGTGCTTGCTGGCCTCCAGGCTAAGTCAGTATTAAGTACCTGTTGTTATACATTTCAAAGTCCAAGCCAGCATCCCAGCCCTTCCCACCCTCCCCGTCCTAAACTCCCTCCAGCTTCCCTCCCCAGCTACTCCTTTTCCATATAACCCTGCAGTTGCCACTACTCTCATCCTCCTCCCCCTTTGCTCTCCCATGCTCTCCCTTTCTATATTTCTCTCCCCCCCCCCCCCCCCCCCCCCCCCCCCCTCCCCCCCTTTCCCCCCCCCCCCCCCCCAGCCAGGTCCAGAGTGCTGGCCATTTTCAGTCTACTTTTTCTTCTCTTGACTCTTCCAGATGCCCTGGTTGTTCCCTTCCCCCACCCCATGGAGCAGTCAGGCCCTCAGTTTATACACATCTACTTCAACTACTTTTAGCTGCTCTGTGAGCCTGAGTCAGTTTCTCATCTGTGAAATAGAATGCTATGGTTCTGAGGCTGGATAGAGTCTCAAAGATGGGAAATTTTAGGAAACACTGGAACAAAATGTAAACTTTCTCCCTAAGGAAATGGCTGAGAGTTAGGAATTTTGACACTGCTATGGGCATAGTGGCACTCGCCTTTAATCCCAACATGTAGGAAGCAGAGGCAGGTGGATCCCTGTGAGTTTGAGGTCAGTCTGGTCTACATAGAGAGTTTCAGGCCATACCAGTTAGACTCCATGACAAATTTCTTAAAATTAAATAACAGTAATTTTGACCTAGCTGACCAATATCCCTTAATTAGATACAGTATCTCCCACAGCAGCACCACTTTTCTCTTTGAAAGATAGCTCAAGCAGAATGCTCAAGCATGCTTAGGGCCAACATGTGCATGACCTTTCATTTTTATCTCATCAACATTCCTTTCTCATCTTTAAATCTCTACTTTTCTAAGTGAATATCATAAACAAAATTACAAGCCATATTTACAATCAAAACATATATCTTGACTTCTTTGTAAAGTGATTGACGCGGAGGGTGCAGCCCATTGTGGGCGGGGCCACCCCAGGCTGGAAGTCCTGGGTAAGAAAGCAGACTGAGAAAACCAGTAAGCAGCACACTTCTTTTGCCTCTCTCTACATCAGCCCTTCACCACAAGTTCCTGCTGTTTTGAGTTCCTGTCCTGATTTCCTTCAGTGATGTGAAAGTATAAGCTAAATAAACCCTTTCCTCCCCAACTTGCTTTTGGTCATGGTGCTTTATCACAGAGATAATAATCCTAAAACAGCAAGTATCCAAAAAAGTTCTAAATCTTTTCATTCTTCCAGACTCTGTAACTTCAAAAGTCACCGCAATCCAAAATGGGGGCTAGGGAGATTGTCCAGCACCCATGTAAATGTCCAGTGGGTCTGGCTGCTTGCCTGTAATCCGAGCTCTTGGTATGTGGAGGCAGAGGGCTCCCAGGGCGAGCTGGGAAACTAACAAATTTAGCACATTCAGTGTTCAGAATGAATGGCCTGCTCTCAAAATTTAAGTGAACAACAATTAAGAAAGACATCTGAGGTCAACCTCTAGTCTCCAATTACACACACAAATTTTTAAAGGCCCCACATATGATATGTTACAGCAATTCTCTCCATTTGAGAAGCTAGTATCTTTGTATATACTACTACCCTTTCTTAACAGTGCATGTATGTCTTAATGCCTGTGCTCAAATGCACAGTGTGAATTATCCTCTTTTGTATTTTTCTTTACCAAATAAATCTCAAATTTGCTCTCCCTGACTCATCTTAAAATTCTTCTTATAGCATTAATCAAAATTCCAGTCTTATCTAATCAAAGGTTTTGGAAATTAATTCCCCAGGATGCTATAGCCTACAAATGTGAAGTTGGATCCATACGGTTCCTGGCAGTGTTTACATCGGAAAATCCTCTGAAGCCTGCAGTGCTGGAGACCCCACTGGCCTAAGAGAGACTTTTGGGAAGTCACTGGACCATGAAGGTTCTGGCTTCACTGACGAATTAATTTGATGGAATGATTGGGAAGTGGCAGAGACTTATGAGGTCCTGCCAAGATGGAAGAAATGGATCACTGGGGGCATGGCTTTGAAGGGCATCTCTTGTACCCTGTCCCTCTCTGCTTCCTGGCTGCCAGGAAGTGAACAGCCATCCTGTGCCATCCCCTGCCATCATGACACACTGACACACCATAGGCCCAGAAACAAGCAACAGACCCAAGTGACTCTGAACTAAAGCTGTGAGCCAAAAACATGTCTTTCCTCCTCTGTCTGACTCAGTTATTTTCCAAAGCAAAAGAAAAGCAACATAGGAACTAAAAAACCTGCTGGAAAATCATGCCATGAGGTAACAGAACTCTACTCCTTTCTTAGGAAGTCACAGAGCACTTCATATTTGTTGAAGAAAACACAAACACACACACACACAGAGAGAGAGAGAGAGAGAGAGAGAGAGAGCTGGTGGCTCGGAAATGACAGGAAGACCTTGCATGAGTTAGTAAGAACTTAGCAAAGGAGAAGGATACTATCCTGGACAGAAGAAGTTGTAAGCAAGCAGCTTCACTGGGACATAGAGAAGTGTTTCTGGAAACCTAAGCAGGACTGTGGCTTAGTTTGAAGATGTCCTCAATGCCCACCACTTGCTTCATACTCCAAGACACCAAGAATCAAAAGCAAGGGTCCACAGTTGCATTATGGGTTCAAAAAGAAAAAGATAGTTTTAAAGAGAAAACTGGTATTTTAACAAGAATTTTTATGGAGAGGTGCCAAAGACTCATGCTACTTAGAACAGAACCAAAAGCCATCTCTGTTAAACATTCTTGTCCATCCCACCATATTCTCCTCTCCCCAAGAAGTTTCCTCAACAGTTACCCTGCGTACCCCATTCAAGAAAAACCTTACAAGGAAGCAAATGTAAGCAAACATCCACTGTTTCTCACGGACTGGACATCTATCTGCCACGAAGCCACTTCCAGCCACAGAACACCTGTCCACCTATCCCTGGAATAGGTGACAAGGACAGGGAAAAGCTCACCCATCAGAGACAAACAGGAAGCAAGCCATAATGCACCACCCAAAAACCCCAGTGCCTGGGTGGTTAGAACTTGCAGTGTTCAATCACCTCATCCCTGAAGTTATGGAAGGTTCAGAGAGCAATACTAACAATGAAGACATGAGGTCAAAACTCAGGAAAGGCTCAGGCAGCTACTGGATCGAAGGAATTACGGCAGCATCTCTAAGCAGAGCTCTGGGCCACAGAAAGCCTCAGCTATATGCTTGCCTCTCCTGAGCTGGGAAGTTCCTGGGGACAGGAAGCAGAGGACAGACGGTTAAGCACAGAGCTGCAATAGGAAGCAACATTAGGCACAGTCAGATAGAAGATGCCGTCCAGGTCTCCAGGCCATGTCCTGATTTTAGCCTTAAAAGCCCCAATGCCACGAATCCCCAGTCCTAGATTTTAGTGAGATAAGGTTCCCCTTCTGTCTACTCAGTGTTTCCAGTAGCAAAGGAGTGAAACACCCCCATCCTGCCAAGGGAACCTACACACTGCTAATAGCTATATGTGCTCAGCACACACCTTTCTTGTGCTCCACACAGAAATAGGAATAAAGGGAGATTCTAGGAGAGAAAGAACAGCCCTTTACAGTGATCCGAAGTAACTGTGCTTTTAATGTTTGTTCCCCTGGATTTATGTGTCCGAAACTTGATCTTGAAAGGTCCGTGTTGTTGGTAGTTGGAGGGAGGACCTCTGGGAAGGGATGGGTGAGGGGACTGGGCCCCTTGCATAGATTTACCTATTTACAGATTAATGAATGGGTTACTGTGGGAAACTTCTGATTTGATTGCTCCTTCTCATCACTGCCGTGCTGTAACCCTTCAAGAAAGCCCTACCAGGACGCCCTTGCACTTCTCAGAACTCAGAACGTGGAGCTAAATAAACCTCGGCTCTTTATTAATTATCCAGCCTTGGATATTTAATAACCACAATGCCCAGCCTCATGACCTGCCTCTGAAAACTGGCATGCAGTCACACCAGTTGCTTCATTCCCACCACCACCCCACCCTACCCCCACCCCACCCACTCCCTCATCCCCCACCAAGGTTGGATCTCGTATAAGGAACAAATAAACAAAATGAAGGGTCTGGCACCATAATTATTAATAACCATATTAATACCAATGCTTATATTTTTATACAAATTCCAAGAACTTTACCCACCCCATCTCTACAAAGCCTTATCCTCTTAGGTCATTGCACCCACATTTACAAAACCTAACCAAAGGAAAACCACATTTCCCGTCACCCTCTGCCCCATGGCACAATAGAGGGACAGACTAAATATAATCTCCCAAGACCTTGAGCAAGAACCACATAGCTACCTTCTTCCTATAAACCCAACCCATAGAAAAATAGGAGAATAAATCGACTAGAGTAACTTTCCACGGATATTTTTTATTTTTATTATGGTTATTTATGTATTATTTATTTACTTATTGGAAGGTACATATGGCCAATGTGGGACCCAGGAACCAGACTCAGGTCATCAAGACCGGTGGCAGATCCTTTCCCTGTTAAGCCATCTTGTTGGCTCTCAACTGATGGGTTTTGAGGCAACTGGCTATTAACACAGAGTATATACTTGTTATATCAACTGCAGTTGTTTATCAAATCAACATATTGCATAGTTAGGGGAAAGGCAAAGGAGTTGCCTAACGCAGTCTGCCCCCTGGGTTTATTCTTAACATTGGCTATAAGGAATGGACAGTGGCTTCAAAGACCATTCCAGCATCCCCCTTACATACTTAGTCTCTCACAGATCAACATGTGATTACATGCATATTCCAAGCCAAGCAAAACTGGCACTTCTTGCTTTCAGTTAAGGAGGGTGTTCTGTCTGTGGATTCACAAATTAATATGCAAGATGGAGACATATAAGCAACTGTAACATTCTACATATATGAATGTGCAGCTGTCCATAAGTGTAGACTTAGAGAGACTTAAGTAGCCACAGCAGGAGGCAGAAGGTTTTCATTAGCTGGACAGCAGAATGTAGAGCAAGCAAAGGGATGCTAGGGTACACGGGCTTAGAATGGACGGACAAAAAGTGAGGGCTACTGGGAGAAAACAGAGCTCCATGACTTACTTCTAAGGGTCTTGGAGTTCCTAGGCCACTTCAGCTTTAAAGCAAAGGACACAGTAGAAAAACAAATTGAGCAGATCAGCATAGCACTCCTAGAAACCATGGTGACAGGGGTTAACTCAGACCAGTTGATGGAAGGGCTTCCAGAGGCACAGGCCAACCCAACAACATGCACGGGGACAGCAAATCAATAATGTCAGAGACAAACAGAGGACTAAGAAACAGCTCTGAGGGTGGCAAGAGTGACTCCGAATTCAAATGTGTTCATCAGTGTGGCTAGGAGAAAGACACTGACCAAGAGGAGGCAGATGGACGAAAAATGTAGAAAACTGGCTTTGATGTTGTGGGAAAACTGTGAATCGTGCTTTGCCTTCCAATTTTCTCTGGTAGGGGCTAACCATGAAAGTCGAAAGCCCAGGAACACAGACTTCAAATTTCAACTTTCATCTTTATTACTAAAGCCAAACTCTGGGAAGTCTGGAGGCTGTTAACATGGAAGTTCAAGATCAAGTACCAAGTTGACAGAATCTCATCAAGTCCAGGAGCAAGCCCTGGTGCTTTCACAAGTCACCTATCCCTCAGCAGCTGTCCTGAAGATGCTGCACTCCAACCCAACCCTGGATGGTCTGATAATCCACATCTCTCAGAATAGCAGAGTATGAATGGAAGGGCAGTCTTCATCCCAGAAGGGCTAAAAGGGACTTCTCAATACCGGAAAGAATAAAAGATAGAGAGAACATTTATACCCTTCTGCAGTTGAGGGGGTATGCATGTGTGCGCGTGTACATACCCCCCCACATTGCCCACACACACACACACACACACACACACACACACGGAAAACAGTGGGGAAATGAATAAGCAAGCCCAGGGATCAGACCACTAAACAGAATCTCAAGCTTTAACTTTATGTTCTTATTTCTAAACCCTGCAGCTGATTCTCTGCTTTTCTATACAATGTAGTAGTTGATGAGATTTAAGCTCCATAAGGAAAGAAGCTGTCCTGGCATGATGAGTCTACAAAGGACAATCAAGCATGAATAAAGGATGGAAAGATCATAAGTCCATGTTCATATAATGCAATACTTGGTTAGGCATGTTATTTATGCTTCTAATCCTAGAATCAGAAGGCTGAGGCAGAAGAATCTTGAGTTTGAAGCAAGCTAGAACTCCACAGAAAAACCCTAGCTCCAAAAAAAAGGGTCTATTTGTATCATTTCCTACACAAATTTAGGAAATTTGAATAGATCAAAAAAATGTGGCCCACTAAGTTCATTTACTGTGACACCCACCCACAGTGCTCTCAAAAGTAGGCCTGCCTGTCTGACACTGGTTTTGGAATCAGATACTGTCACTGAGTCTCCAAAAGTCACGAGTGCCCAAGACGTCCTCATGCTCTGAGGCAGATAGATCCCCAGATGGCCACAGTAATTGCACTACAAAGTAAACCTGGGGCAGCCATCTCCCTGCACAGACCCTGAAGTACCCTTAGGAGACTTGAAGGCTTCTGCTTCTCAGGGCCCAAAGAAAATGGCAGCTTTGTACCCAGAACAGGTGTCCCCATATCAACATGACATCCACAAATCCAGGACATTTGTACCAACTGTTCCTGTCCTCCAGGACTGGAAATCTTCCAGAATGAGAGATAAATACACCCTCTCATGATTCCAAAAAGCCTATATTTTCTCCTTGCAATATGCTAAAGTAGTTGAAAATCTTTGCAGATTCTCAATACACACTGTGTCCTTGAGGATTTGGCAGCTTGACATGACCCAGTCATGATTGCCACAAAGCGGGGGTAGGGGTGCACTGGTCTTTTAAGTCCTAATAGTACATAAAGACAGACACAAGATTCAACAGTAATAGCATGCAAGGGTCACAGCTGTGATAAGGTGATATCTACAAAGTCCAACACAAGTTCAGATGGACAAGAGCCTAATTCACTTGGGCACTGGTCAGAAGTGCTCAGAGATGGTTTTTGCATTGGAAGAATGAGTAGTGGATATTGGATAGGAACAGAGGAAAGAGCTCATTCTAAGCAGGTGCACAGCATGCAGTGAAAGCCAAGCTAGGCCAGCATGGCTCACTGACGTGATTAGATGCTTTGACCCACCAGAGAAATGATGCACAACAGGTGCAGAGAACACAGCAAGAGAATCTAACATTCTTACTGGAATCATGAACAGCCACTTAGGGCTTTGTGCAATAAACTTCATGGTAGTTGGGTCTCAGCAATCCAACTCAGGTTGTCAAGTTGACCTCACCCACTGAGCCATCTCTCCAGCCCTGAGTAATAATACACTTAGATGAGATGGATCTGGGTGCTTTGGGGGATGAATGAGAGTGACAGCAGTGAGAGATGAGGATCTAAACCAGGACAAGAGACCTGGACCAGGATGAGGCCAATGTCTAACGGCGTGGCTGCTAGATAGGGAGGAGAACTCAAGGCTTCAGGATTCCTTAGTCATACCCACTGTCCCCTCTTCTGCTCCCTGCTTTCTCTACAGCTTTTCTTTGGAATAAGTTATTGCCATACCTCGGTTTGCTATGACTCACACTAAGTTCTGTGTCATTTACCACAAATGTTGGTTTGATGACTATGTCACCTGAGTTTCACATCCTGTGTCCTTTTAAATCAAAGTTCATTATTCCTCCTTGTTAGAAAAAAAATTACCTTGTGAAAATGCACTCTCTCCATCCTTCTTCCCCACTTAGCTCATGTCACAAGAAGTTCACAGGGTAAGAACTAGATCTGATTCTACGTTCTCTTTCATGCCAAACATGCTCTTGGCATCTAGTGAATGCTGATTACTTCTCCCAACCACAAAATAATAAGCTATAAATACCTTGGCTTCCTGCAGTTGAGAGGAATTAACCACACTGCAACTAAGGAAAAGCTGTAGAAAACATTTAGTTCACAACTTCTCAATGTAGACACCAAGATTAAGGCAATAAATACCAGCTCCAACATATTTCTTTGGTGGCATTTTATAAAATAGCTCATAAAATACTAAAGACCACCCAATGTCATAGCAGAATGCTTACAATGTATGAGTCATCCATAAGCTAAAATTGAACAGATTAATCTATCATGTAAAAGATAGAAGGATAAGCATCAGCAATTTTTACTAATGCCAGAGAAGAGAGACTTTTTCCCTAAAATCTAGTGAATATAAATTATCATACTTTAGGCCAACAAGATGCCTCAGTGGGTAAAGGTACTTGCCATAAAACCTAATGTCCTGAGTTTAATCTTCATAACCCACTGAACTACCACAGTTTGGTTCTGTTAGAAGGACAGAACTGAACCCCTATAGGATGTCTTTTGATCACCAAAAATGTATACTATGTCAAGCAAGCAGGGACACATACATACATACATACATACATACACACACACACACATACACACACACACTCATGAGCATACACAATAAATGTAATAAAAATTTTAAACCATACTTTCAACACTTCTCAACCCCTTTGGCAAACTTCTATCTCCAAAAATATTTACATTAAAATTCATAACAGTAGCAAAATTAGAGTTATGATGTGCCAATAAAAGTAATTTTATGGTTGGGGATCCCAAATACGAGGTAGTAGGAAGGTAGAGAACTATTGGTCTAGAACAGCAAAACAGTAATATACCATGACTGAGAAAACTCCACAAGTATATAAATGAGTCTCTGGATTCAGGCACAATAGTAACCAAAAAGAGGGCGTGAAATCTATCAGACTTGGTTCTGACAAAGAATGGATAAGATAATAATATACACCTAGAAGAAAATTTAGGTCCATGGCTGATACAGACTGAACTCAAAAAGACCTTAAGCCATGGGCCAGACATCTAAGTTTCTATCACACTAAATCTCATTGACACAAAAGTTCCAAGGACAATCAAACGTTATCATAAAGAAAAAATAAAAACCATATAACCAAAGAGAATAGCCAGAGCAAACAAGGAACTGAGGATTCAAGGAAGGTGGGGAGGTCCAACAACAATGAAGCACCAGTTCTGGATCTTGGGCCATAATAGCCCCTGGAGCCCTAGTAGGCAAGGTGTGCACTGAAGAGGTTTAGAGGCCACCCCTGGCATCACAGGACCTCAGGGCTCAATATAGAGATGAGGTCCAGGAAACTGTGCTCTAGAGTTCTGCTATGACATTTATATATCAGTGACAGAGTTTCAGAATAAAGTTACCATCACTTTTCATGTTACTTTAATGAGCTGAAACTCAGTTGAATAATTATAAAGTTATCTTATTGAATAATAATTGCCACATTCCCATGAGCTTATCTCACTGGGTAATTAAAAGCAAGTCTCCTCGTTGCATCACACACACTGGCCACTCAGGAGGAACTCTGTATTTTCGTGACTATTTCTCTATTAAGGTGTTGTGGTTTGAAAGAAAATGACCCTTATAGGAAATGACACTATTAGGAGGTGTGGCTTGATTGGAGCGGGTGTGGCCTTGTTGGAGGAAGAGTGTCATTGTGGGGTGGGAGGGTGGAGTGGGCCTCGAAGTCTCCTATGCTCAAGCTATGCTCAGTGTGACACACAGCTGCTTCTGCTGCCTGCGGATCAAGATGTAGAACTCTCAGCTCCTTCTCCAACCATGTCTGCCTGCAGGCCGCCATGTCTCACCATGATCATAATGGCCTGAACCTCTGAAACTGTAAGCCAGCCCTAATTAAATGTTTTCCTTTATAAGAGCTGCTGTGTCATAGTTTCTCCTTACATCAATAAAAACCCTAATTAAAATAAGTGGTGATTTTACTTAAGTTGTGATCAAGGTGACTAGGAAATGACATAATACTAACTCATTCTGCATCCATCCTTCTTATCATCCCCAGAAGTATCTCTGATGAGAGTCCTTGCCAGTTTCTCCTCCCCCCAAAATCCAAGGTGCTACCCCTTTCAGGTAGAAGGAGCAATGTATTTGACAGTATTTGGCAAAGTCCAGTGTGCCATGACCTTCACCTTCGAACAGCCACATTTGAAAGCTTCCTATAACCCTTCATGATGGTCCAGTGTTCCAACCCACCTTCCTATGGCGGCTTGAGGGCCACGTGTCCAGGATACACATATGTGCCATCACTACTAGATTAACAGTCGTTTAAAGGATCCTTTGTTGTGCACTGCTTGATTACAAAGCATTTCCATACACTCTCTCTCATTCAACCCAAACAAGACTGCTGCTTCTAGTTCAGATTAGAAGCTTAAGGAGTGGAGAATTGCAGACACGTCCCCCAAAGTGTCCAAGGAAGTACAAAGGAGAAAATTGCCTTTTCTCTTCTGTTTATCTTAGTCACATCCCAAAGATCCCACCAGATAACGCTAGAGCACAAGGGATGGTCCAAAAGGCCCATAAAAGGGGATATTGCTTGTTGCATGAAGCTGCAAAGGAGACTCGGAGACCAGACCAGCTGCCTGGAAGAGGTTTAAGACAACTGAGGCACCTGGAAAGAACATTCTTCATCCTGTTGAGCTGCCTACAGCCTGTGCAGTATGCTTCAGTTTCCCCCCTGTGTGAACAGCAACCATACTGGAGTGGGCTTTGGTCATGCAGCTGTCTTTGAGTCATTTCTGCTCCCATAAGTAACCCCTTCTCCACATTCTTGTATGTAACTCCAACAAAACTCATTGGTTCACCAAGCTAAACTCTGGTGGTATTCCTACTTTGGGTTGTCGTGGGCTCCCTATCTGGGGTGAGTTGATGTATGTGTTGTATCCCCCCAGGAAAAATTTCATCACACAACATGCTGCAGATCATAGGCAGTAGATAAATCAAATCACCTTTGAACAGTTTCCAACTGCACAAGAAAGTAACCCTTCAAGGACACTTCTCTTGGATCAGGCTGTCTCCAACTCTAAGGGAAAGAAGCTCTCCGTGCAAGTCATAGTTCTAACCCCAGCTACATCTCCAGCTAACACGATGAAGACCTTGCCATCTCTCCTGAGCCCACTTCCTGCCTCATTGGGCCCTGTCAGTCACTGCAGAATCAGCTGCCATCTAGGGAGACTATGTGCTTCTATATCTACTTCCGATTGCACTGTGAGTCCCCATCCTTGACAGCAGAGGCAGAACGCAGCACCCACTCAAAGGTTCAATCAAATATAAAATATATACAAGTTCTGAATGCTCACTTGTCCCACTGTATTTATTCATTGACTTCCACCCTGGAAGTCTGAAAAGAAAACCTTTTGGCTGTAAAAACTGTTAGGAAATGGAAAAGTATTTTTGCTTCTTCTTATATGTTTTTTTGGGGGGGGATTAGGTGAAATTTTTAATTTTTTTTCCGTGAAATGATAAAAGAAATTAAATATAGTTTTATTTTTTGTTTCTAAGTGAGACTTTAGTAATCTTACATACAATTCAGCATATGTTTTTATTATTATTATTATTATTATGAACAAAGAAGTCACACTTTCTATCCTGTATATCCTTATTCAAGGTCCTTTCCCCCTCCCAACACATCAGGTCATTCTTTCTTCTCCAAACTCTCCATCCCCTCTCTGGGCAGGCAGCAGGCGGTCCCAAGGTCCCTCTGTCCCAATATTGCTTAGATCAGCCTCCACTCCTGGCAGATCCAGTTTTCTCCCCCAACCTCAAGACTGAGTCAGGTGTTTCTCTAGAGGGAGTGGGATCCAAGGAGTCAGTCCAGGGTGTTTCTGATCCCAAGCTGTTCAGTGGTTGTGGTTTGCAGCTTGGGCATGCTTTGCTTTTTTCTTGTTTGTTTGTTTGTTTGTTTAGAGTCCACTAATGAGTGAGTAAATCCCCTGCTTATCTTTCTGGGTTTGTGATACTTCGATCAGTAGGATATTCTCCAAATCCATCCATTTGCCTGCAAATTTTAGGATATCATTTTTTCTTACTGCTGAGTAGTACTCCATTGTGTAGATGTACCGCAGTTTGTTAATCCATTCTTCAGTTGAGGGACATCTAGGTTGTTTCCAGGTTCTTGCTATTACAAATAACGATGCTATGAACATAGCTGAGCTAATGCCTTTGGAGTGTGGTTTCCTCTCGATATTCCAGACAAATTTTATTAAATATACAATATATCACCACAGGGAGATTAACCCCACAGTCAGGTGTGGCAGTACTACACAAGGTAGTCTCTCAGAGTTCTCATTCTGCTCATATAGAGGAAGCTTCTAGAAATACTCTCTCCTGCCTTGGCCAATTCTAATATCCTTGTCTGTTCTTCCTACTCTTGGCAAGTGACAGGAACAAGGCTTTGAGGGTGTCCCAGAGTGGTCACAGTTACTGCCTGAGAGCAGGGTGCTAAAGATTCAACACCTGTGGTCCCAAAGCAGAGATGCTGCAGGACTCTTCTGGATACAAAGCACTGGAGGCAAACAAAGCCCACTCCTATACTTGCTATGGAGACTACAGTCTTCTCTCCGGGTGTTTTTATTAGAGCCACTGTCAGAATGGGAAGCAATGAATGGTAGCCACTGCTATACCGCAATGAATGTGACACAAAGAAGGTGAATGAACCTGGTGATGCAGGTGGCTAAGGTGGAAGAAACCAGAATACCAAGTCTAGCACAGCAGTTCCCTACAGAAATCCTTGTAGTCTACAACTAAACCAACAAGTGCATGTTAGACTCAAGCAACTCATTAATCATATTCATTACTGTGGGAGTTAGAGGCCCTGGCCTTCAGTGACATACAATTTAGATTGAAAGAATTAACATGACAAATCAAAGCACAGATACTATCAGCGTGGTATCTGTGTTTTGCAGAGTTGCAAGCTCTCTAAACACCACTTGGGTTTTCAAAGAGAAGGATTTATACTTGGGAAACATTTGAACTCATTCATTTTTCAGCACACAGGGTAGCTATGGAACCAACAGCATGCTTCCCAAAAGAGACAGAAGCTTAAGAAAATTTTCATCTTTAAGGAGCTAGAGGCACCTCAAAGACTGGCATCTCTATACTGAGGACTCAGAAGTGATGCTGTAACTTTGTAAGGAGTCTGAGGTCAGAAGCAATGTCAGGGATGCAGCGTTTCTGAGGCAATCATATCTAGGTTGGGAAAATATGATCGACATAAATGTGGGAAAGCATCCTATAAGCTCTTGGAGGTGACAAGATGGCTTAAGCAGCATGCAGAGTTTAAACTGTGGAGTAATGGGCTAAGATCAATTAGGACTTGAGCTATGGGGAGGGCTGTTGAAAGGTAAAGCTGCATGGCATAGAGGCTAGCTTTATTTATTGAAAAGTAAGTCACCTAGAGAACACAGCAAGATGATGACATAAGACATGTGTGACCATAGGCCAAATAAGTAGACAGATAATTCCAAGGAGGGCAGACACAGTGAGACCTTCAGTGGCATCACAGAGAAGACATGAACACACAGGAGAGAAAGCTTGGCCGGGAGTTCAAAGCCTTTGGCATGAGAATGTTCACAGGGATGGCCTACATAGTCTGTTCCAGGCTAGTTTAGAGTGAGACACTGTCTCCAAAAGCACTCAGAAGGCTGGGGATGCATCTTAGCTGGCAGAGTGCTTGCCAAGCATGGAAGACGCCCTGGAAGAGATCCCCAGCACTGCATAGAACTGGCCATGGTCATACACGCCTACAATTCTAATACTTAAGACGTGTGGACACGAAGATCAAGAAATCAAGGTCATTCTTACCTACACCGCAATTTCAAGTATATTTTAAGATCCTGCCTAAATAAACAAATCAATGAAAATGAATTTTAAAAAAAGGAGCCAGAGAGGTCACTTAGTGGCTAAGAGCACTTGCTCTATCAGACGTGCCAGTGCCGACCTAGTGGCTAACAACCTCCTGGAACTCCAGTTGCAAGGAATCCAATGCCCTCTGCTGAGGTCTGCAGGCACCAGGCACACCGTGATATAGATACACATGTGCAGACAACACACTCATACACATGAAAGAAATAAATCTAAAAATCAATTTTAAAATTCATAAAAAATATATTCAACTTGCAAAAACATAACTCATTTAAGTATTCATGAATCTCTATGTGCAGAGAAAGGGAGAAATCAAGCCAAGGGCTAGCAAAGGAAAGTGAGACTCTCCAGAGACTGAGAGAGAATGAAAGGATTCATCAGGCCCACCCTGGAGTGACCCAGCTGCAGAGACATCCCAGGCAGTGCTCTGGTTGCAGCAGATGCCTGGAGGTGCAGAAGCATTTCTTCAAGCAACAGGAGACAAGGGTCAACCATAAAGTCAGATCTTCCCCTACTTATATTCCCTGTGCTGCCATTGGCTGATAAGTTACCTTGCAAAGGGCAGACATTTAAATACCTGCACTCACAGAACAAGAGAGGGTTACACAGACGAGAATGAAGAGGGCAAGCCGACTCCTATAAAGATCACAAAGGGACAGATTTAGAATACAGACATTTGGGTGAGGAGTTTCCATTAAGAGCTGTTGAATAGTGAGGAAGAAAATTATCAATATTTATACAATGTTGAATATTTTATTATGGTATGGTGACATTTTTGTAAATGTGTATAAGGAATAAAGACTGTGATCAGTTAAACAATGGAAGACTAGAGAGAGCATTTTCAGCTCAATTAAATGAGTATGTCCCCAAGGACAAGGTAACTTAATAATATAAAAACCCAAGGTTCATATGGAAATAAGTGAGGGAAATTAATGTAACAAATACTACTGGGAAAACTGAATTGCAACTTAGAGAAATATAATTTAGATCGGGGAGGAGGGTCTAGAGAGATGGCCAATGGTTAAGAGTAGGAACCGCAGAGGACCTAAATTCAGTTCTTAGCAGCCACATTAGGTAGCTCACGGCCACCTGTAACTTCCCTGCCATGGACTGAACCCTACAATTGTGAGCCACAATCAACTTTTCCTTCCTTAGCATTCTCTTGTCAGATATTTAATTTTTAAAGTAATTCTTTCTTTGGAGGAGGAGTTATATGTGCCATTACACATGTGCAGAGCCAGAGGACAGTTGTGGTTCTCTCCTCCAACCATATGGGTCCTGGAGTGGCAACTTGGGTCCTCCAAACTGGGAGCAAGCACGGTTACCCTCTAAGCCCTTATTCAAGCAATTGGAAACATAACTGATGGTTATTCATTGCTACCGGTTTCCTCACTTGACAATGGCACTATATGTGAGAAAACTCTTGTTCTTGGGAATCTGCTCAAAAGTACGTAGGGATAAAGCAACTCATGCAGGCAAGTCACCTTTGAATGGTTCAGGAAGGGGCTGGGGAGATGGCTCAAAAGTTAATATCTGCTGCTCTTTCAGAGGACCAGAGTTCAGTTCCCAGCACCCGCAACAAGGGTGGCCTCACAACTACCTGTAACTCCAGACACAGATCTCATGTCCTCTCCCAACCTCCCGCAAAGACTACACACACAGTAGGCTCACACATATACACATAAAATAAATAAAGCTCTTTCAAAAGTGATTAAAGGAAAAAATGTCTCTCTGTGTGTACTGATGAACAGAAAAAAGGGAAAAGCTAAATACAAGATAAATTGTCATTCTTCACCCTCTTTGGCAACTACTATTTTCTATATTTGAAATGAATTCAAAATAAACAGAAAAACAACTGCTGGGTGTGGTGGCACATGCCTTTAGTCCCAGCTGATAGGGGAAGCAGTAGTTCAAGGCCAGCCTGGACCAAATGAGATCGTGCTTCAAAACCCAGAGGGGATTTTGGGAGTGGCAGTGGTGAGTGTAAACTTCCCTAGCATGTAGGGATTTACAGAGAGCTATGTTTGCAAAAGAAACACTAAAAAGGTAACCCCCAAACTAACAAATTTGTGTTTACACACTGAGTGAGGGGGATACAGTGCAGCGCAGTCTCTAAATATGCCATGCTAATAGCTTTGAATTCAGAGTCATGTATCTTAGATATTAAAATAACAAAGTATTAGGTGGGGAATTTGGGGTATGGTAGCACATACCTGAAATCCCAGCATTTGTAAATAAAGGCAGGCAGATTAGAAACTCAAGGCTAGCCTTGACTATTTAGCAAGTTCAGAGCCAGCCTGGGCCACATGAGGCTCTGTGTTAAAACATAAAATGATGATGACTATATAATTTCATCTTAGTTATAAAGTTTTTATATATATGACTTTATATACATTTTGTTTTATACTATTGCTATTTTGCTATTATGTAGGGAAATGTCAGTAAATAATCCTATAATAGTCAACTGGAATTTTCTATTTAAGTATATCCTAAAATAAATTGTTTTATAAAAGAAGAGACCACTTTAAATTACAATACTCACCCAAATTTATGTGTCTATAAAGTCCAGCTTGTAAATACTAGGTCTTAAAACAGAGTTCACCTGTGTTGTAATAATCTTGCTTCAAATGTCCTTAACTTCCTGTGAATGAGTTAGTCTTCCCCGGCTAAAAACTCCCAATTACAGTTTCATGTCCCCTATGTGGACACACTACCTAAGCACTTATCACACGCCTGCAGGGCGGTGAGGCGCTAACCTGACCCAGTCCAGACAATGACAGGAGAGTTCTTCCTTTGGGGTAGGAAAAAGAAAAATGAATTCCTGCTCATTTTCACCATCACTGTTGTTTCCTCTGATGATGAAGGGACATGGTGCTGAGTGCCCTGTAGGATGACATCACTCTACAACTGCACCTACTAAGACCCTGTGTAGCTACAGAGCTAACTGCACTCCTCACAAAGTGGGGGTACCACCAGCTGTGGTGTGAGATCTGGGGCAAGTCACATGGCTTCCATTTCCTCATCGGCACGTCTCCATTATCCCTCAATGGTCCTGTTTCAAGTGGAAAGAGGTGGAAGGTGCTAAGGTTTCCAAAGAGAGCCTGAGACTCGGGCCTGCTCAGTGTCATTCTCAGAACATACCACTTTGTTTTTTAAAACAAGGTCTCTCACTTGCTAAGCTGGCTGGCCAGTTGAGCCTCAGGGATCCACTTGTGTTCAGCTCCTTAGAGTTGGGATTTCAACATGTATCACCATGTAACTTTCTTACATGCATACTGGTTATCAAACCCAGGCCTATATGCTTGAGTCTCTTTTCAGAATCTGTCTTAGTTGGGGGGTTCTAAGCACTGTGTCCAAGGCACCTGGGGAGGAAAGACTTGGTTTCATCTTTTATCTTACACTTCCAGGTGACAGTCCATCATTGAGGACAGTCAGGGCAGGGACCTGGAGGTCAGAGCAGACGCAGAGGCCATGAAGGGGTGCTACTTACTGACTTCTTCCTCATGGCTTGCTCAACCTGCTTTATTATAGCATCCAGAACTGCCAGCCCAGAGGTGGCACTGCCCACAGTAAGCTGGGCCCTCAAACATTAATCATCAATCAAGAAAATACTGACTAGCATCCCCACAGGCCAATCTTGTGGAAGCATTTTCTCAATGGAGGCTCTCTCCTCTAAAAAGACTCTATCTAGCCTATGTCAGGGTGACATAAAAGTAGCCAGCACAGTATCCATGTCCACAAAAACACAAACTGCAGAGGAAGGAAGCATCCACACTCTGGGTCGCAGCAGACTGCTGAACAACGCAGTCAGGAGCGGGGAAGACACTGAGATTGTACATAGTGAATGCAGAGACCATGTTTAAAAGCGAAGAAGAAAATCTAGAACAATCCTCTGCCTAGTTCCTGGGTCAGTTTTGTCCTTGTTTGCCACCTGTCAATCAACTAAATGGCTGCACAGACTTCGATCAGCCAAATGACTGCACTTGTAGAATAATTCCTCAGTCGTGAACATTTAAGCTGTATTTCCACTTTCCATTTGCACATTGATAAAACCATATGAATGAAAATATACAATGTAGCAAGCAGCTGATCATGTATATTCAGGCTTTCTTTAGGTAGGTTCTCAGATCCGGCAAGATCTGAGGGAAGGATGAAGCACCTTGATCCCTTTGCCTAATGCGTGTAGATACACATGCATATGCAGCTACTTAAAACCCAACAGCTTTCTTAAGACATTAGAGGAAATCATTCACTGCCACCAACAGCATGAAGACATCCCACCACGCACATCAGATTGTATTTTTTCACTTGGGCTGCATACAGACTGTTACCACCCAGGCTGCCTCCTCCTCACCATCCGTTTCCGGCACAGTGAGTCCAATAATCCCTAATATGCCTCACACTTCGAGTTCCCAGAGGACAACTCCAGGCAGTTCCAAGTGTCCCTCTAAATCCTTATTCATTAAGAATCCATGTTGTGGGCTGGAGAGATGGCTCAGAGGTTAAGAGCACTGACTGTTCTTCCAGAGGACCTGAGTTAAACTCCCAGCAACCACATCGTGGCTCAAAATCATCTATGATGACATCTGGTACTCTCTTCTATATACTGTATACACAATAAATAAATAAATCTTTTTTTTAAAAAAAAAAAAAAAAAAGGAATCCCTGTTGTTGCCCTTTGGTGCCTTAAAAAATGAGATTAAGGGTCTTAGCCCTGGAAGCCAAGTGCTCTAAGATTCAAGAGAAAGCTAGAGCTGCATAGAAAACTGGGGAGACAATCCCAACCCTCTTCATAGAGAAAAAAGCCACGCAAGCAAGAGGTCTCTCCTATTTCTTTCAGACTTTTAAAGCCCTCTTCCTGTCAGCAACTATTAAAGGAAATTTAAACACAAACAACAACCAAAGAGCAGCAGCAACACAAGGCCTTTGCTTACATTTTCCATTTGTTGCTTTTCTTGTGTTGTGTTTGGGGCTTTTGTAGGATGTAGAGAACCCAG
>PVIH01001854.1:156956-213965 GCA_004025045.1 Sigmodon hispidus
AGGGAGGGAAGGAGGGAGGGAGGGAGGGAGGGAGGGAGGGAAAGAGGAAGCAGGCAGAACAAGCCATGGTGAGCGAGCCAGCAAGCAGCATCCTTCCATGGACCGCAGGGTCCTGTTCTGTTTGAGTTCCTGCCTTCAGTGATAGATTACAAAATAAACTTGTTCCTTCCCACCTTGCTTTTGGTCATGGTGTCTCTTCATTGCAATAGTAACTACACTAGAACAGGGTTCAAAGCTGCCAAGACAAAGAGGAGCATAGAACCCTCCCAGAAGACACGTGCAGCCGCCACCTGTATCACAACCTCTGCACAACCCCAGCCACATATGGGGCCCATATGTAAGCAGATTCTAACATATGAACAATGACTGGATTGGTTCAGAGAACAGTGGCTATGTAAGAGTTCTACAGGTTCATCGCACAGGTAAAACTGTCAGGGTGCTTTTGTTAAATCAAGAGGGGATTGTGCTATTGGTGAGACATCTTGTAAGCATTTCAGATGGAGGAGACAGCTTACAATCATTTCATCCACATCTACTCATTCCATTGTTAAGGAAGACAAAACATAAAAAAAGCTACAGGAAGTTGTCTTGACTGATACATAGTAAGAAAGTGAAACAGAGGACAGGAATGTGGGTCTATCCATCAGAAACACACACTCACACACACTTACTTTCCTGTTCAGAACCTGCCTGGAAGACCTGGAAGGATAGTTGGGCTCCTCACAGAAAGAACTAAAGAGCATCCTAGCTAAAGCCTGGCAGAGCACCAGCTCTTTTTTATTATGGGGCACACAATGACACATTCCTTCCCCACTGAGCTCAGCAGTATGTCTAAACTTTGAAGAGGAAGGAAGGAAGCCAGCCATCCAGGCTGAGGGAGTGCTGAGGAGATCCCTGGGCATATTATTTGACCCGTGGCTTCTTATGTCCCTCCACTTTTTACTCAACAGTATAATACCTAGAGTGGCTCAGTTCATGCTTCTTGTCTAAGGAAAGAAAAGATGATGGTAAATTCTCTGCTTAGAAAAGGTGGAGGGAGGGGGTGCACTGAAGTGTCAGGCACAGGCTGTAATCCATTAAACAGCATCAAGTAAATCCACACACAAATCTAGTCGCAAGTGGCCAGCATTAATCTGCTGATGACAGGAGCGATGCAAGGAAAACCTTACTATCTGGAGACACAGTTCCTGAGCACAGAGCAGGGTGCATGAAATGAGCTCCTGTACCCAGAAAACTGAACCCAGCATTTTCTGATTATTAGATTAAGCCCAAGAAAATGTCTTAATGCTATCCATAGGGACACATTCAGTTCCTTCTTGCTCCCTGGTGCTTTAAAAGATATATGTGTGTGCAAGAGGCATCATGAGCTCAAGTAACTTAAAAAAAAAAAAAAAAAAAAAAGGTTTAACTCAGATTCAGACAATGGAACAAAGGCTGCTCCTTTCCAAAGCTGATGAAATATACACTCTCCTGCCCTCTGGAAGAGCAGAGATCTATATAGGGACATCAAATAGAATTGCATCTAACTCCCAAGATTAATACAGAGTACAAGGATGTCTTAATGTCAAGCTGGTGAGCACAAAGTTCCCCAACAATCAGCCAAACAATAAATTGTCTAGATGTTGCCATGAGTGAAGATATTTTTGCATGTGATTAGGAATCCTAGTCAATGGATGTAGAGGAAGATTCTCCTGGGTGACCTGGATGGTACCGATTCAGTCAGAAGATGTGCAGAAGAGAATGGGAACCCCCTGAAGGAGCTCCACCTATGGACAACACCTTTACCTTTCTGCTCTTTGTTGCCTCATGATACACTCACTGTCTTGTGACTTGTCCAACAACTCCCACAATTACATAACCCAGATCCCTTCTATAGTCTCTCTATAGACACTTCCTAGTGGTCCATTTCCACGACTGATGTGCCAGTTGAACAGAATGACCATGTCCTTCTGAAGAATAGTATGACTTCTTCCACTATCTGCATCCATAATAAAAACCACCACAGTCATGCCCATCCAAACTGTGTGTGTAACCACCATGCCACTTTAAACTAGGACTATGGACTCAAAAACAAAACCATATTTACCATCCCTGTAGCGTAAGGCTCAGAGTACAGGGAAAGGTCAAAGCAGGGGCCTGCAATCCCATCACCCTAGGGACAAGCATTCTATTGTGACTACCCTGCCTCCTAAGAAGAGAGGGTTCATAGGCAGAAGAGAGCCTCCCAGACATCCTAAGCCCCACACTACACCACATCCTACTGATGGGACTCCACTGAGCACCCAGACTCATCTCTGCACTTGCTATGTGGATGCCCTGCCAACTGAGTCATGCTTGGCCACCTGCCAGTCCTTCTCCTTCAGAAGCAACTGTGCTCACTACAGGAACCAAGATCACCCACCATAGGCCTGTTGCCAGTCCCAAATGTCACCTCCCCCAAGGCCTTCAAGAGGAGAGGAGTATGTGTGCTCTCATTCTTGTCTCTGGGTGCCAAGATCCTGTCAACTGGCTTCTTTCCGTGTTCTCTGAACTGTCATCCTCTTCTTGACACACTTTGGGCCCAGCATGCACACACAAAAATGAAGCACAGAATGGGAACCAAAGCACCAGGATCTGAGGACAATATGGCAGAACCTTCAGGATTCTTCACCCTCTGGAGTCCTGTATCATTTCATTGGCATATAGAAACTCACTCCATAGTTTATTAAAGACACAAACAATGTAGGCAGAAGGTGGAATTAGAGCGAGTCTTTGCTGTCAACTTGAATAGACCCAGAATCACCTGGGAGACACAGCTATGGGCTTATCTGTGGGATGTGTTCCCTCACAGACTGAGTAGAAAGGGGGAAAAAAGAAAATAAGCTGAGCACTGGCACTCAGGCCTCCCTGCTTTATAAGTAGAGACAAAAAGTGACTATATGACTAACATCACGCCACCACTATGATGGATGTCCCCTCAAACACAAGTCAAAATAAATCCTTGTTTGTTCTTGTCAGGTGTCTGTCACAGCAATGGAAAGGTAACTGATACACCGTACTACTGGTCTACCCCAGACCAGTTTATAGCAATAATCCATGCAGTTTATGGTATAAGTACTTAAATAGCAAATGTAACAGGTAAGACTTGTATCTCTTTTTCATAAATGACAGCTTTATGACTACTGACAAAACTACTCAACAGTCTTTAGGATGTCTATCTTTATATGTGTATCTGTGACAGGCTGTCTTATATCTCAAGCACTAAGAAAAGAAAATCTTTCTAAAAGTCTGTACTATTCTAAACTACTGTTCTAAACTCCCCAACATGCTGACACATCAGCTGGAGATGAAGAGAACTGAAAGAAGTGGCCTGGGCTGTGCAGTCAAACCCAGTGACACATTCTCATGCACCTTCCACCAGAAGCTCCTGAAATGGTAATGCAGGCCTTCCCTTCTGAGGTTTCTGCCAGCACTCAGGCACTGCACCGAACCTCTGTTGGCCACACCAAGAAAAACTTGTAAAGAAGAGCTTATCTTCAAAGACTACCACTGGTTCCCCACCACCAGAGAGGCAGGCAGGCAGGCTCCTTAAGAAGGCAGCTCTATAGAAGAAGTGCAGTTACTGACTACAAGTTAGGTGGAAATCTAGAGCTGCCTTAAATAAGGCACCACAATAGATAACAGAGATCCCATAGTAATTCAGAGTTCTCTAGCTGCAGGACAGTTGTGGCGATATCTTGCATAGGCTCTAAAGAAATAGTTTGTCTGAAGATCAGAGGACAGAGTCAACCAGAGTTAGCCATAGGGGTCAGGGAGTGGTGACACACACCTTCAATGCTAGTCCTGGCAAAGGCAGAAATCCATAAGGATCTCTGTGAGTTCAAGGCCAAACAGAGCCTGGTTTAGGTGATGGCACACACCTTTAATCCCAGCACTTGGGACCCCAGGCCTCTGCACCCAGTACTTGGAAGTACACACACCTTTAATCCCAGCACTAGGAAGTTTGAAACAGGAAGCAATACGCTGTGCAGAAAAAGGAATATAAGGCAGGAGACAGGATCTTCCCTCTTGGCTGAGGACTCAGAGGCATTCAGTGTAAGGATTCATGGAGACAGGATCTTCCCCTTTCGGCCTCAGCAGTTGGCTGGCTGAGAAGAGGCTGTGGCTGTTCGTGTCTCTCTGATCTTTTAGCATTTGTCCTACTATCTGGCTCTAGATTGTTATTAATAGACAGTGAGAAGAGTCGGGCACAAGGAAATGCCACCATGAATTGCCATACCAAAAAGGTCATACTTTGGGATCTCCCATGAATCTTTGCTTCCCATGTGTCCACTACCTGTGGACCAATGCCTTGGGAGATAAGCTCCCAGGCCACAGGATGGAAGTCTTCAGAGATCAAACTGATCCAAGTTCTCCTCCAACTCCAGTCAGGCTTGACTCATCCTGACTAGGAAGAGGGCAACTTCTCGACAACCATGAGGGAATGTAGCAGCATCCAAAACACTCTGTGTCCATTTTCATCCAGGAACATTATCCTCCTACTTGGCAGGCACCAGCCTCTCTGTACCTCATGCATCAGGAAAGCCTCTGGCTGCAACGACTTCCTGGCACCAAGTCCCTCTGTTGACACTGCTTTCACCTGATGTTTACAAACAGCTTTTACACTTGCAAACAAAGTCAGATCTCCACTGCTCATACCCACCTATTAGTTTTAACATTAGAAATCCAAAAGTTTTAAAATAAAAACATAGAAAAGACTTTAAAAAGACATTCTTGCAGGATGGAGTGTGCATCCCAGATATGAGTTCCAATCATAGGTCAATGGGATCTCCTCCATTGTCAAAGGTGGCACTCCTCACTACAGCCATGGCTGATCACAGGGATTCCCAGGAGATCTCCTCCCAGCACTGAACACACAACTCTGACTCCAATAGCAATAGAACAACCTCCTCGCCTGTACTCTCTTCCTTAAACATATCACACCAGTTCCTCTTCCCACTTGGTCCCTTTGTCTAGAACATTCAAGTCCTATCTAATTTAAAGGAGCCCCCAGCCAGCCACAAGGATCAGCCCCAGTGACATACATTGAATATTTTATGTTATATAACCCAATTTTATTTCCTTTAAACCACTTATCCCTGCCTAAAAAATATATCATTTTCTATCAGTTTCTGAACTTGTTTTAAGACAAAAGACTATCTGTCTTGTTCACAACTATGTACCTGGTGCCTTGGCATGCTGGAGACAAGGGCTCAACAGATGTTATTTGAATGAATATCCATGAGCATATTTCATGGCTATAGCTAAGACCTGGGCATCAGATACCCCTGGGTTCAAATGCTGGCTCTGATGTTCATTACATGTTATGAGTTGCTCAAGTATCTCATCTAACCCAAAGTCATAATGTGGTGTGTGTTTGTTTTAAGACTATTTCATAGCCTAATCTCAATCTTAACAATTCTCCTGAATGCTAGGATTACTAATGTGTGTATCATTTTAATTTTAATTTTATACCACAATTATACCATAAAATTTTTATACCATAAAATTATATGGTAATTTTAATATGTATACCACAGAATTTTAAAGAGAATTAAGTCCTACTATTTGTAAATATTAGAATTAGAGTTAAGCTTAAGGAATCAAGTTTCCAATATCCCTGGAGCACAGTTATGTTCTGAGTAGATAATAGCAGCATTTGTTACACGTTTGACCAGGGCAATCGTTATGGTGGCCCATCCCATACAAATGATCAGCCATTGGCATCACCTAGGATATTTCAACTTCTGCTAAAGGATGGAGGAAGTTCAACAAAGCAGAGAGACAGCAAGGGGTTTGTTGTCAGAGAAGTGTGACTGGAGTCTCACCGTGACTAGCCAACCACCCTGTCACTGAGTATGGTAAGTATATGGAGGAATGCATGAGATGGTACATTTGTGTGAAAAGATTCCTTAACTCCAGAGCACTGAGTCTAAGGGTCTTATCAAAATGAAAACTTCCCTCATGTGCAGTTTAATATTCTTTGGGTCCCACAGGCTCTGCTCACTTCTTTGGACATGTTCAAAACTCTCTGGCTGTCACACCTAGCAGGACAAGCCTACAATCTCAGCTACTTAGGAGGCTGAGCTGGGAGAATCACAATTTCAAGGCCCACTTGGGAATATGCAACCAATTTACAGATAGCCTAGGCAATTTAGAAGTTGATTTAAAATAAAAATATAAAACGGTTCTGAGGTATAACTGCAATGTGAGGGGTCCTGAGTTCCATCCTCTGTACTGTAAAACAGGAGAGGGGATAGTGCACGAGTGCCCAGACAGACAGACAGTGGTCCATAAATGACCTAATGTAAAGCTCCAAACAGCTAGAAGCTCAACAAAAATAAAGAAATCCAGGCTGGAGAGATGGCTCAGTCATTAAATGCTCGGCTCACAACCAAAATTCAAAAATAAAAAAATCCTCCCTACATGGGACAACATATTAAATTTAACCTACTTGATGAATACAAAGTAGTAGGGTGCAGGGCAGTAGACAGACCCAGGATTAAATTCCAGCTCTTGGGAGGCCTCAGTCCCTCAACAGGTCTGTAAACTTGGGGATGAGAAAACAATCCAGAGACGCCATGGTCTGTAGTTGGCTGGAGGGGGCAACAGAAGACAAAACAGAGAGAAGGAGAATCAAATTCCACAGGGAGAGGTCCTCTGATGAAAGGGCTGGCTCTCAAGGATGCAAGCGTGGGGTGCCTCCCTCAGCATGAGCTGAGAACCTGCTGAGAACCCAAAGGGGAATAAATTCAAGCTACCCGTGTGTACAGGGCCAACACAAAAATGAAGTTCCATACTATTTACATAAAACTATTCAGACATTCCCTGTTTGAGCTGGACCTATGCCAAGTCTTCCACTTTCGTTTCAGGGTTCACCACAGATAACCTTCCACAAAAGTGGAGAAAACACAGTGAATGACCCCCAGTGGTGACCCCATTTTGGTCACCACCAACTCAGAGCCACTTACTTTAGTTTTTTCCATATCGTCTCCCAATTTATCAGCCTTTCACCTTACAAAAACATCCCGGATATCAAATTATGTCCAAAGTAAGTAATTCAAAATATATAAGATGAAAATCATGAGTGTATGTGTGCACATGTGTGTAGAACCCAGAGGGCAACGTTTCTCAGGTGCCGTCCACCCGTTAGGCTGGACTTGGTGGCCAGCAAGCCCAAAGGATCCGCTTGTCTTCACCTCTCCAATTCAGGGATTACATACATGAGTCGCCACACCCGGCTTTTTATGTGGATTTTAGGGATCAAACCTGGGTCCTTGTGCTTTACCAACCAAGCTGCCTCCCAGTCCACCATCTTTCCTTAACAGTCTCAGCTGGGCAATAGTGGCATACACCTTTAATCTCAGCACTCGGGAGACAGTGTCAGGTGGAGTTCAAAGCCAGCCTGGTCTACAGATTAAGTTAAAGGACAGCCAGGGATACACACAGAGAAACTCTGTCACAAACAAAACAAAACAGATAGATAAATAAATAAATGAATAAATAATCTTATTACCACTATCTTTGATTTTTGCTAATCAGTGCCCAAGTTCCCTCTCACCACCTCAAAAACATTGTTATATATTCCATAATAATTAATATTCAAATAAAGTTCAAACTAAAACTGATTAATTCATCTATTTTTAATTCTTGGCTGCATCTTGAATTTTTCTTCTCCAGAACTTACTTTAGGCAACTATTAGAACACCCAGATCATTTTCCTATGGGTTTTCTATACCGCTGTGTTCCTTTGGTAGTACTGAGCATGCCCTCTGGTCCTTGTAGAAGTTTTAAGCAGTGTGAGAGCATGCACCTATAACCCCAGCATTTGGACTACAAGTAGAAATACCAGGAGTCTAGCACCCTTGGCAACACAGTAGTGCAGGACAGTGTAGGCTATAATAAATAAGACTATCTCAAAACAAATAAAGTTTTTTAAAACGTTAAGTGTGGAGGTTTGGTTACATTAAAGCATTTTGGGAACAGGAGAAATTCAGAGACAGGACTGGGAAATGACTCAGTGGGTGAAAGTACTTGCTGCCTAGCCTGAAGACCTGAGCCCTGAGACCTGTGCTTGATTCCAGGGGTTCATTTGATGGAAGAGCACACACACACACACACACACATACACACGCATGCACACACATGCCCACACAAATAAATTATTTTTTTAAATCTAAACCTGGTTAAGCTCCCTCCCCTGAGCTGTCAGCTGGAACCATTTCCTAGATCACGGATTTATAAGAGACTACAGACCCCTGTTGCTCCCTTCTCCTACTGTCCTCCCCTCCCCTCCCAGGACACTTGGGGAAGGTTTTTCTATCCCTTTATTTGCCAGTAGTCAAGGTAACAAGCTAATGTCCGAGCTTCCAACAAAACACAGACTTTTTCTTGTGTGTCATTCAATTCATTTCCATGCTAATTTTTAGCAATGTCCAAACTGTCCCCATTTGGCCAACAGAGACCTTCCCAGTTGATTTTAAAGCCTCAGCACAACCTTGGAAATCCTTGATGGATTCCTTCCTTGCTATGTGACAACCTCCAGGCATTCTACTGTCTGCCCCATAGCAGAAAGCCACCACTTCTCCAAAAGCCCTGGCTGTTTTTCTTGGGAAATGATCCTTGTCAATCACAAAGGAAGGCTTCCTTCCCCTGGGTCGGCCATTTGGAGCCTTGCCAGGAGTCAAAACGCCAGCATTTTTTACAA
Source organism: Sigmodon hispidus (assembly GCA_004025045.1). NCBI lineage: Eukaryota > Metazoa > Chordata > Mammalia > Rodentia > Cricetidae > Sigmodon > Sigmodon hispidus. Next base: position 165,682 of record PVIH01001854.1, read on the forward strand.
ATAGTAAAATGTTTCATGAGTTCCTACCATGAGCCACCAACCTCGGGGCTGTGGGATTTCTGTCACCTAATTGTCCTTACGTCAGTCAGCATTTCCTGCCTCCTGCCAATATAATTAACTGTTTACCCTGCAATACATGGAGGAATCTCAGGAACCCTATCAACACTGCCACCAACAATGACAACTGGAAACCAGTCTAAAATGTTTTCAGAAGCATCCTGATGTGCTTCTTGGGGATGTAGACTGTTACAATTGATGTCGTGAAGCTAGGCAGCTGAGTTCTTCTGCCTCAGTGGGTCATGCCAAACACTTCAAAACAGTTACATTTATTTGGCTTTCTCAGGGATTGCTTTTTATTTTACAATTATACATAATTTTACATTTTTCCAAGACTAAATCAGCAAAACAAGATATCTTAAGGAAAGAGTGCATCATTCCCTGCCCTCCAGGCTGTTAGCTCTTTTTTCCCTAGGGCAGCCTTTCGTTATTATTCTGATTATATGACTCGTTCTTCCATTTTACAAAAACAAAAAAACAAGAAGTAAACAAAGCCACAGTCTCTTTCTAAGATAAATAGTATTTTGTGTTTTCACCTAACATATCCTAGAAATTGCTCCATTAGAGATATAATTCCTCTCTCTCCCAAAATGAGCGGGGATGCACAAAGAGAGAGACAGAGAGAGAGAAAGAGAGAGAGCAAGAGCACTGGAGATTAGACTCAAGGACTTAAGTCATGCTTGGTAAACACTCTAGTCCCCCACTGTTTCTGAGAAATGCCATCTTTGTATGATGAGAATCACTCTGTATCAAATTGAGCACCTTTTCACATGATTATTCTCCATTCATAATAGTAATAATCCGTATTTCCAGGGTTTTGTATCTTTATTCTCGGTGTATGTATCTGCACACACCCCATGCCAAGGAATACCTGTGGAGATCAGATAACAACTGTGGGAGTCTGTGGTCTCTGCCGCAGTGCAGATGCTAGGGAAGGGACTCAGGTCCTCAGGCTTGGAAACAAGTGTCTTTATCCACTCAGCCACCCGACCAGTCCTCGTGCTTCTAGTTTAAACTTCAGGGGTCTGTAGTTCAATAGTCTAAGCAAAAAGAACATGAGCAAGCATGTATAACATGAAAAATGAGGAGCATTTCAGGAGGCTTCCCGGGGAAGTCACAAAATACCAGCACAGTGGCCCCAATATTAAGAAAAAATCTAAATCTTTCAAAGATTGTAGCAACCAAAACTGTAAGGCACCTAAAAACATACTAACTAAAAGCATATAGAAATACAATCAAGAAGTCTGGTGGCAACCACCTCTAATCCTGAGCATTCAAAAGGAAGAAGCAGGTGGATCCCTATAAGTTTGAGAACAGCCTGATCTACATAGCAAAATCCAGGCCAGTCAGGACTATATACTGAGGCTCTGCCTTAGAAAAAATTCAATTAAGAAATTACATAAGTCAAGAAAAGACAGAAGACTCAATTGAGAGATGGAGACAGACAGAGAGAACAATTTGCATTAAAAGAAAAATAAAATTAATGACCAATAAGCATAAAAACAAATGCTTTCAGTAACTGACAACTAAAAAATGATTTTTTTTAGGTATTTCTCATCAAGTATATTAGTAAAAAAAAAAAAATGTTAGGGCTAACAAAACCAAGTAATAACATGAGGTCTGGCACAGAGGAGCTGAAATACATGTCCCATCAGCTTGTGTTCCTCCAATAATCCCAGAAGTGGAAGAAATGGAAGGTGTGCCCATTCTACACCCAACTTTATCTCAAACAACTTATAATGATGCTCAAGGAGATGAAGAGGTTTAAATAAGAATTTTACTGTGGCCTTTTATACATTGAAAAGCTGAAAACAACCTAAACCAGTCATAGGAAAATGCATAAATTATGGTATGCATTCTCATACAAGGGAATACTACTTAGTAGTAAGACAAATGACAGAAACAATGCTAAACCTCAAAACACACTGTTGGAGCCGGGGAAATAGTCAATCAGTAGAGCAGCTGATGTACAAGAACAAGGACCTGACTTTCAATCCTACACTCATACAAAAACTATGTGCGGTGGTATGTATCTCTAACCCCAGTGCTGGGGCTCAGGTAGAAACAGGCAGAGCCTCAGAGTTCATGGCCAGCCAGACTAGGAGAATAATAGAGGTTCAGGTTGGGTAAGAGACCCTAAAATAGAGAAAAACACATAATTGAGGAAGACAGCCAAGTTGACCTCTGGCCTACATACACATGTACACCTGTGTACACATGTGCACACAGCCACACACAAACTCACACCCATATACATACTCATACAAAGTACCCCCAAAATAGAAAAAAAAAAACCATAAGGAAAGAACATGTGAAGAGCCAGTATAACATTAAATAATATTTTATCTTTTTTTTTTTTTTTTTTTTTTTTTTCTGTACCTGAGGACCAAACACAGGGCCTTGTGCTTGCTAGGCAAATGCTCTTCCACTGAGCTAAATCCCCAACCCCAGCATTAAATAATTAAAGCAAACAAGCATCTTGAGTCAGGGTCTCATCATGGAGCATAGGCTAGCCCCAAATTCACATATCTTTCTGTCTCAGAGTGCTGGGATTAACAAAACATGTCATCTCCCTAAATTCACATGTTCTTAAAATAATAAACGTAAGAGAAGAATGAAAACAGCAACTTGAAGATGGTTGTTACTTCCAAGGGAAAACTAAAGAATGAAAAGAAACACAGAGACTTAAATCGTGTGTGTTCTCTTCTGGGTGTGTAATTTCTTCTTGTTTGATTGGTTTTATTTGCTGAGATGGGGTCTACAATGTGGTTCTCCCTGCCTAGCCTGTAATTCACTATGTAGAACAGGCCGGCCCCAAACTCACAGAGATTCACTGGCCTGGGCCTCTCAAGAGCTGGGATTAAAGGTCTACATCATCATGTCCATGAGTTTGTAGTTTTGTCTGTAACATATACCTAAAATACTCCCTAATATGAAAAAGTTAAGTTTATGCCAAGAGTCCTGACTGTGGTTCTAACTGACAAAGTCCTACAGCAATTCACAATACAGGATAAATCAGCTACCAGTGAAAGCCATCTCTACATAAAATGTCCTGTCATGAAAAATGATTCTGCCAACCTTGGGGTTACATAGGTAGACTCAAGATGCTGGTGAGGAAAGGCCCATTTATGTCTCCATTGAAACATATCTTCTTACTAGACACAGTGGTACACATCTGTAACCCTACCATCCAGAGGTCAAAAGCAGGAGGTCATGAGCTTGAGGCTACTTTGTGTTACAAAACAAGACCTTGTCTTAAAAGTGTCAGCTCCCCCGCAAAAAAATAAATTGCATTTCTAATATGTGGTCTCCTCTTAGAGCCCTTGATTAACACCGTTGAATGCCAACAAAAGGAAACTGGAATGAATGAAAGGATCAGTGACAGATATCTGTAAAACGTACTAACAACTAAGGATATTGACATTCACCAACAAAGATTAAAGAGGATGAAAAGACAAACAAGGGAATTAGAAAGAAGGCAACATTAGCCACAATGAAGAGAAAGCATCCACACTGTACTGCAAGACTATTCCAATAAATCCATATGACAATTACACATTAAGAATGCTTTTTAAACTAGGTGTGGCAATTCACATCTTTAATCCCAACACTTGTAAGATGCAGACAGAAGGATCAGGAGTTCAAGGTTGCCCTTAGCTATACAGCACGTTTGAGGCCAGCAGGCACTACCTGCTATCCTTCCAAAAGAGGAGGGGAAAGGAAGAGGAGAAAGAAAGAGAAGGAGGAAGTGCTTCTGTTAGCATATTCTTTAACCCTCATAAAAATCTTGTGAGGCACATTTTATTACTCTGTTCTATCAGTGAAGAAGCTAAAGCCACCACTCAGTAGTAGAGTACATGCCTACCATGCATGAGGTACTGGGTTCAATTCCCTGCCCTTGAAAAATAAATGAAAGAAAGGAGAAAAAATTAAAGGTGAGAAAGTGACTTGTCTAGATTCTAAACACAGGTCTTCAAGGACTAAAATTCTCCATCTTCCAAAGTGATCCCATGCATAGGATATGAGAAATCCCATTTCAGATGTACTAACAGTCGAAAATGGTCCCCATAGAATTTGACGAGGGTAGGACAAAAGACAATTTAATGGTCTAAGTTAACCATCTATTATTACATTCTTGCCCCATCTTCCAACTTTCTCTGCCAATGTCAGATTGTATCTGCACACCCCACACTCTGCTTCAGATGTTCTAACTATGAACTTTGTGTTCTGACAGACTTTGTTCCTCACAGTTCTGGAGACCAGAAAGCCCAAGACAAAGATTCAGGGTCTAGCAAAGGCTCTTCCTACCTGTAGACACACATCTGTTCACTGTATCCTTACAGCTCCACTTGTAGGACCTGATTACCTATCAAAAGTCCTACCGTAATGCCATGCCATCTAACTAGAAATCAGTGATTTAATGTACATAATTTGTAGTACACACAAGCATTCAGTTCTTAGCATCTTGTATTTGTCATTAATCATGTCTCTGCTTGAAGAAGTTGCATGCCCCAACTCTGAGGTTATTATCACGTGCTTGCACTGGATATAGAAAACAGAAGGTTACATCAGACTCATATTTATGACACAAGACATCTATAGAAATTTCACAGAGAACATGAATGGAATGAGCTTGTATAAGCTGCTGCAGCAACTAGATAACATGCCTACAATGTGTAAGAGTGCCACGTAGCTACTTGGTACTAGATTTAAAGCTAGAGTGAATGAAATATGTGGTCCACATTTTTAACACTTGAACCTCAGTTTGGAAGGGACCACCAACAAGACAAGAGACAAGTATACGTATTCTCTGCTCAACCCTAAGGCAACTGTGTGATCTTGGAAAAATTGCCAAGCTCCAGCTTCAAATAGGGCAAAGAAAAAGAAAGGAAATGGCCTCTAAATTTCCAATACTTTATTGCATGTCCACCTCCCAGCTAGGTCAAGGTCAGATGCCTGAAGACTCAGCTCAGACATTCAACAGATATGTGCTAAACCCTCCATCCATCAGTGAGACTATGTTTATGGTTAGCCTGATTAGAGGGTGGCTCTCTAATTCTGTTTTAAGGATTCTAGGGGAAGAATAAATCAAGTGAGAGTTTGCCAAGTCTGACTAGGCATACACCACCAACACTTAAATGGGCCTGAATCTGTAGACCAAGCTTGTCATGCTCTCTATCAATCCATCTGTGGTCTTGATGGAAAACTAGAGAGTAAATGGACTTGGGAGCCTGTGCAGAAGGATCAGAGAACCAACCCATTTATGGTACCATGAAGACCACTCCATCAGATAACCATAGTTACTTCCAAGTCAAGAGAATGCAAAGTCTCCCTCTCTCAGTCCCTCCCATCAGCTCAGAGTCCAGTTGTACATCTGCTATCAGTGGAGTCTCTCATATGATATGAACTGTGATATAACAGGCTACAGGAAAGCCAGGAAGGTTACAGATGAGCATTTTACACACCCTAAGTTTTTAACAAGTCACAGAGTAGTGGAGCTTCTTGAAGGAATCTTAGAATCCATCTTCTTGGTCATCATCATCAGAAACAAAAGTTTCAAAGGACAGAAAACTACACTGTGATCTCTGTTAACATTGATTATTGATTCCTTTGTAATGCTTCTTAATTTCTTTTCAAGAATGACCATGGTATCTCCTCCATTACTTTGTATATAGCCCATATGAGATATCAAATGCTGAATACATGCATACCTAGCTAAGCAGCAGAAGAAAAAACATTCTTTTCCCACCTATTGTGTGGAGAAGTCAGAAAGATCCACAGGATATCCCAACAATGCCTAACTCTATATTCACATTCCATAGTCCTTAAAGATAATCCTATCTTCTTCAAGGTTATATCATAGCACCTAGCATGGGACCTGGTTTACCACAATACTCAGAAAGCATTGATTGTATAAATGAAATTATCTTCTAATTGAACACACACCCAATTATTCTCTGCTCAGAGATAAGAGTTGATTTTACAAAGGCCATCTCTGCAGAGCAGCAAGCACTCCATGAGAAGCTCGGGAGTCCAGGTTTCATTAGCTGAGGGTAGGTACAATATTTAGCAGTTAAAACTGAGTTCTAGACACAGGTGAAAAATGACCAATATTTCAAATAAAGAAATTGTCTTAGTTCCTTTTCTATTGCTGTGATAAAACACCATCACCAAGGCAGCTTATTTTTAAAAAGTGTTTAATTTGGGCTTATGGCTTCAGAAGGTCAGAGCCCATAGTGGCAGAGCAAAGGTTTGGGAGCAGAAACAGCTGAGAACTCACATCTTGATCCTCAACTAGGGGGCAGACAAAGAGAGACACTGAGAATAGTGCAAATCTTTTGAAATCACAAAGCCTGCCCCCAGTGACACACACACCTCCTCCAAAAAGGCCACACCTCCTAATCCTTCTCAAACACTTCTACCAAGTGGGGATCAAGTATTCAAACATATAAACTATGGGACCATTCTTCTTCAAAACCACCATAGGAAATGGAGTCCAAGTGTCTAAAAATTTGCAAAAGAAAAGATAATAGTATGGGGGAGAGAAACAAAAGAGGAGAAAAAAGCAACAGAACACATGCCCTATAGTGAAATCATTTTCTCTTATGGTCTTCTCTCTCATTTGATGTCTCTACTCTAATGAAGCTGAATAAAGGATGCACTGGAGAGTGTAGAAGAGGGATTAGTACTCAAATCCCCCTCACCATGTTATGTAGAAAGCCCCTACACACGCTTTCTTCTCAGACTTTACACCGTATAATTTAATACTCAATATTGTATGCATGGTCAGCGACTTTGTTCATCTTTTCCTTTTTTCAAACAAATTCATTTAGTGCATATATACTGAATGCAAAGCATGTATTAGGCATTGATACACAATATGAACTACTACTATCTTCTTGGTTGTCTTTCTTTACTATTCTCTTTACTGGGGAAATGTGGATATTTGTTGGGTATTTAATAAATCCTGAAATATCAGAGAGGAAGCACCACAGTTAATTCTCACCCAGCTGTCTTGCAACTTCCTCAGCCTTGCTCCTGATCAATTCTGCCTGTCGCTTCTGTTTCTGCCTGGTTTCTAGAGCCCTTATACACCCTATCCCATCCACATTAGGATTAAAGGCATGTAGCCTTGAACACACAGAAACAGAAGTTCTGTTTCTGGAGTTATGGGATAAAGGGTGTTGTCACCACTCCCGATTTCCCTGTGTTGGGATTAAAGGTGTGTGATTGACTTCCAGCTATTTATCCTTATATTCAAGGATCAAAGATTTCCTGAGCTGTCTGCCTAGGATTTGGTATCAGGATTTATTAAATATCTAACATATATCCACAAGGAAACAAGAACACTGGGATAGAATGGATGTTGACAAACATAAGGTCAAGTCATTAAGTCAACCTTCACGAACCATTAATCAGTAAGAATCCCTCCCTTGGAAATGTTAGCATCCCACGGTTGCCAGCTGGTGGAGTGAAAAGCTCTCTGGGACTCCTTCAGCCCGGCCTTTTAGTCCTGCCCATGCTTCTACCATGAACAAGTTGTAAGACTGCTTCAGAAATCTACCATTCTACTCCATAATTACTCCACACAAACACCAAATTATATATGCCTCTATTTTAAGTAAACCCACTATTTGAAACACCAAACTTCTTAAAACAAAAGACTGAATACCCTCCCATTTACTCTGCATAGGCCCTCTTTTCTCAACAATGGTCTACTTAGAAACTACTTAACAGAAAGACTGGGGTCTGAGAGTCTGGCATGGGTGAAGGAAGCCAGACTAGCTAGAAGAGCTAATCTCTCTACTCAGGGTACCAGCAGCCTTGAACAAGATGCTTTCACCTCTCTCTATCCAGGTCCCCTCATCTATAAATAATGGAGTTGACTCAGATCCTGTATCTTAGAATAAGGCTCTGAGATCCCCTATCAACTCTATTCCATCTCTCTGAGGCTCTGATTCTTCTCATGGTCATGGTCAACTGTTATGTCCCTTTGCTCCAGTGAAATCGACTCCCATCATTAGGCTCACATACTGGATCAATCAGAGCGAGCAACCAAAGCTCATCAGGATGCTGAACTCCATGCATGGGTTCTCAGCCTGTGTAAAGTGCCCACTGTGAGCTATAGAAGGGGACACCTGTGATCTTTCTTCCAGGAGATCCTCATCACTACATGGACCATACGGAAATGGAACTACATGCAGGTAAGATGAATTTACAAACTGTCTTATGAAAATATTTACATCTTTGCTGCTTCAACAGAGGGAAACATTTTTTAAATCTTGAACAATGATTTGTAATGGTATGGTGAAGTTTTAAAAAAAAATGATATACCAGTGTCCTTTTTGGGTATTCTGCATCCCTACAATGATGCTAACAGAGCAACTAAGCAATATTGAAAACCCAGACAACATTCAATAAAATTTTGTGACAAGGTGTTACCTCAAGCTCCCAATTACAAAGAAATCACCAGAAGCCAGTGTGATACTGATATCTGTGTGAGATGAAACAAAGGCCACAATGTCTGGCATGCAGCACAGTGGAAGATCTCATCCAGACTTGGACGAGGAGAACCCCAAGAGAACCAATGAAGGGAAGTAGAGTGCTGCTATGGCTCTACACAGAACTGCAAGTGACACACCGTGCGGCCTGAAGACCTAGAGTGCCCACCCCTTGGAGTCTTGAGAACCAACTCCCTAGGACAGAACACCACTCTGTGGAGAAATAACCAGGAGCAGAATCAGAACTGAACAAACCAGGCAACAGCAGTAGAGGGAGTAAGTAGATACAGATAAAAGTGGGAGCTGAACTCTGAAAGCAAGGTCACTATTTTGTTTTGTTTCCCAAGCTCTAAGTGTTGAGCCTAGGGCCTCCCAGGCAATTGAGCTATAGCCCCACCCACCAGATTTTTAATCTACATGAAAATAGGGAAACTTTATTAAGTTAGAAAAACCATCAACCCAAGAGCCCTTTTAATGCATATGACTGGTGCATGTATGTCTGTGTACCATGTGCATGCAGTGTCCATGAAGGCCAGAAGAGGGCGTCAGAAGGCATAGACCTGGGGTTAAAGGTGGCTGTGAGATGGCAGCTGAGTGCTGGGAACTAAGCAGGGATCCTCGGCAATAGGAACAATGCAATCACTGAGCCATGTCTCCAGCACTCAAGATTCCTTTTTAAAAAAAATAAATAAATAAATTATTTTTTTTATTTTTTATGTGAATTGGTGTTTTTCCTGCATGTAAGGGTATCAGATTTTGAAATTACAGACAGTTGTTAGCTGTCATGTGGATGCTGGGAATCAAACTCAGGATCTCTGGATGAACAATTAGTGCTCTTAACCGCTGAGCCATCTCTCCAGCCCCTCAAGACTCCTTTTTAAACTTCATGAAAACTAGTTACATAAATATTAGCAGAAAAGCAATAAATCCATAAGCATTTTTATAAGGAACAGCGAGGCTAAGGGACAAAATTATATCTCTGGAGATGTGTGACAAACAAGGCATGCCAAGAAGACATTTAAAAAGCACATGAAATATAACATATTTCAAAATAGCCTATAAATATTTTAAACTATGCAAGACTTAGAAAAAAACATAAATTAGAATCAGGAAAATTTACAAGTGAAATGACAGACTTCAAAAAATAAATGGAAGTTGAAAAAGTTAGCTTAGAAATAAAAACTAAGACCCAAGGTATGAACCCCTGGGTTTGATTCCCAGCAAGGGGTCGCGGTGGGGAGCAGAGAGACAAAAATCAAGGTGAAATGAATGTAAGAAAAATCAAACCTGAAAAGCATTTGAAACTTAGGGAAAATTTTTTACCGAGAAATATAGGAAGAGATGATGAGGTTTTAAAATTGTAAATGATGAGGATAAGCAAAGAACCACCATATGGACGAGAGAAGGCCCTACAGAACAAAACCGAATAAAGGGCAAATTGCTACAAACAGTGACTTAGGAAAGCTTTCCAAAGAAAATAAATAAAGAGATATGGAACATCATACTGAGAAGAGTGGGTTGGGGCTGGCTATGTAGCTCAGTAGCATAGCCTTACCTAACCTGTGTCAAGGTCTAACTTTGATCTTCAGCATGGGAAAGGGAAGCCCACTGCACACATAGGGTATCAGCTAGAACAACTATAGCCAGGCGTTCTCTAGTATGAGTGTGATGGTGCATACCTGTAATTCTACCACTTGAGAAGGTCCGGAGTTCGAGGCCAACCTTGGCTACATGGTTAACTTGAAGCCAGTCTGGACTATATGAGACTGTGGTTTTGGTTTTGTTGCTGTAGGTTTTTTTTTTTTTTTTTAAAAGGCATCTCATTTTTTTCAAAGTGCATAAATTATAAGGAAAAATTAGGTTAACTTACAACAAGCTTTCTCACCAGATGAGGAAGAAACATTAAAGAAATTGCACACTAAAGATTTTTTATCCAGTAACTTTGACCTTTCAGAGTTTTCTCTTAATAGTATGCAGAAAAATAAAAAGATTATTATCCCAATGAGCCCTTCTTATAGCTACCAAAGAAGAACTTTACATGAGCAAAATGACTACACATAGACCCAAGTTTTAGTAGTATTAAGTATGTAGTTACTGAAGAATTAAATGAAAGTTAAAAAAGAGATTTTTTTATATACATCCTGGGGAATGCTGGGCAAGTGATGTACCATCACAATTGATGGCAAAGTTAGTGGTTTAAAGCATTAAAATGTATTCTTTTTTCATTCTGGAGGTCAGAAATCCAAAACCAATTTCACCTGATTAGCCACAAGGTGTCAGCGGGCTGGTCTGCCCGAAGATGTTCTGGGGAGGGTCCACTTCTTGCTTCTCCTCCTGCAGCTTGACTTGTAACAAAATCACCCCAATCTTGGTCTCCATGGTTACACGTCTTCCTTCTGTGTATAATCTCCCTCTGCCTTCCTTGTGAGGACAACTATGATTTATTTAAGGTCCACCCAGATAATCAGAGGACAGTTTTACTTTCTCAAGATCCTTACCACCATCATGGATGCAAAGCAAAGCCTCTGTGCAGAATGATAGTCAAGTCCCCGGGGTTAACAAGTGGAAGGCTTTTTCAAGGGCCTGATCCAGCCCTTCACAATGGCAGGACTCACTAATGTTCTATTACTGTGATACATCACTAAGAGTAACCTTTTCTCTTCATAAACAGTATCCAGCTCAGTCTTAGATGTTTCCTTCACAGTAATTTGGCCTTGCTGCCTTGAGGCCAAGATCAAAGGTGAATGTCACCGCAAAGCCAAAAGTGAGTAAAGCTGAGTGTTCATTTCACCCTCAGTATATGGAAACAAGCAAAGAAGAACTCAGAGTCCCATAGGCCCCTCCATGGGCACTTCTCCAATGACTAAATGCCTTCCACTGGGCCCCACTTATTTATTTATTTATTATAGATTTATTATGCTGATTTATGTGTATGTATGTGTCTGTGTGAATGTGTGCTACATGTGTGCGATGCCCTCAGAGGCCAGAAGAGGGTGTCAGATTTCTGGAGTTGGAGATACAGGTGGTTATGCGCCACCCAACATGGGTGCTGGGAACTCAACACTGGGTCCACTGCAAAAACAGTGTGTGCTCTTACCTGGTGAAACATCTAATATCAAGTGGCCCAAATGGCTTGAAACTCATCACGTAGTCTGAGATGACCTTGAACTCTTGATCCTCCTGTCTCCCTTCCCAAGAGTTAAGACTAGTTTGCGCTGCAGCGCTCTGCTGCTGTGGGGACCAGAAGTCCACACTGGGCATCTTCTCAGTCACCTGCCACTTTAGTTTTGGAAACAGGGTCTCTCTCTAAACCTGGCTTTCACTATTTCAGCCAGATCACCTGGCCAGCAAGCTCCAAGGATTCTCTGCCTGCCCAGAATCTGCCTTTTCCATGGGTCAAACTCAGGCTTTTATGATCATTCGGCAAGTGCTTTACCATCTCCCCAGGCTTACTGTTACAGCAGTGATTTTAGGGGACCATCCCCTTAGAGAACCCCCAAATAATCTTTTTAAGAATTTATTTTATTACATTTTAATTATGTGTTATTGTGGGGGGAGGGTGCATGCATATCAGTGCAGGTGTCCACAGACTCAAGATAAGAGTGTCGGTCCCCTAGAGCTTGAGGTATAGAGAGATGTGAGAGCCCAGTGTGGATGCTGGGGACTAAACTCGGGGCCTCTACAAAAACAGCACCCACTCTGAACCAATCCAACAATGGCTTTCTTCTTTTACTTTTAATAGTACTGGAGATTGAACCTAGGGCTTCACACTTGCTAGTAAGCACTCTACTACTAAATATTCCCATGTGCCAGGTCCTATTTTTTTCTTCATCCTCTTTCCTTGTTGAGTCTGAGTCTCACTAAATTGCCCAGGCTGGCTTTGAACCTGCAATCGTCCTACTTCAGCTTTCATATTTGTTGGAATTAGAGGCCTGGACCACAAGGCTCAGCATATAATCATTTTTTAAATGGTAGAATATAGATGGCAGATGAATAAAAAGTGCTCAAACTGTTTTCAGTAATCATAATTGATACTAATATTAGTATCATCAGTCTGAGAATGCTAATTATGTGTTATAGAATAAAATAAATGAGTAATTATGAGATATTCAGTTGTTACCTCTTATATGTACAAAAACTAGAATTCTTGGTATGGAAAAGGAAGCAGTAAAGTGTAAAAGAATTTCAAATTTCTCAATTTCAAACTCAAAGTCTATCAGGTAACATCAGTGTCCACTCACTAATGCCCCTCCTAACACATGCAGCTCTATCCTTTTACTATGTAACTTCCCGGCTTTGTCTCTAAAAACTGGGACCCCAAACAATAGCTGTCCTGTAAAAATGAGCATTCCTGGTGCCCAAGATGGTGCTTCTGCACCACTGTTGTACAAGGTACCAGGTCTTTCTAGAGAAACATGGTAAGTCTCAAGCAAAAGCATGCACAAAGTCTAAGGAGAAATAAAAGGGAAGAGAGAAAGCAGAGAACAGGTGACAGGGAGAGCCAGAGCAGAGGCCCAGCAGAGCAGTTGCTAGACTATGCAAATAAGTAAAGACACAAGAAAGGGCCTAGACTGGATCCCAGGCATTTAAAACAAACAAACAAAAAAAAGTAAATCGGGCCCAAGATGAAGGGAACCAGCATCACAACAGCCCTGCACACAACAGCCACAGACTCACACCAGAGAGGCACTCTCCAGAGACCAATGCAGGAGGATCACAAATTCCAGGCCAAGCATCAGTCAATCATCAATCAATCACATGTTTTTAAAAGTCAATTGTTGGCAGTATCTAATCAAAACTATAGGAGAGAGCTTTGAACTAGAAACTTTGAAGATTCTGTTTCCAACTAGGAAAGTATCTATACAATGTACACATCAAGCCTCCCTGGCCTGCTGCCATTAAACATTCCCCAACATCATCTCATCCCCACCCCCCTAACCATTACCTCCATACCTAAAGGGAGATAAGGGCTGGTTTCATATCCACTGAGTATATTCTGTATCTCATTCAATTATGTATCCCATTGTAAATCCATAAAAATGGCACTCTGGACTAATAAATCAGGTTTGACAACCTGAATAACCCAGGTCTGCTCATAAACATTCTTGTTCTGTGTGCATGTACACTAGCAGCTATCTGGATGCATGCTGCAATCACCCTGAAACTTTTAAAAATTTATAATGCAGGTGGTACCCTCAAGTTAAGCAGGACATAAGAAGTCAGTAGTGCAAGGGAATCCATACTTTGTAAGTTCCCTAAATGAACATAAGGTTCATATAGACTGCAAACATTGTCATGCAAAATTCCATTTCTGTAGCAACAAGGTTAAGGGTAAGACTTTTGAACTATAGGCTACAAATGCTACCATTTAAGGCCGAGACTTTGGCTCCCAAGGCAGCCCCTGGAGGTGGCAAGTAGACATACGCCTCCTTTTGCTTGAACTTGTCAAAATTCAAGATCCTATCTCCACTTCTTTTTTCCATTTTTTCTTTCTGTGGAGTTTGACCTTATAAAGTTCTGTTAGTTTTTTTTTTTTTTTTCACAAGTTCCCCTTTGGCTCTATGAGGGCAAAAGTGAAGACAAACACTCACCCCATGCCCCATGAAGCAGTAAACGGTATAAACATTTGAAAACTTACCTTCTGCCTACATAGACCTCCATATGAGCCCATGTTGAGCAAGATCTAGAGGAAGGATTACTGCACATCTTCCTCTTCTACATCTTGATCATCGAGGGCACTTTACACAGCCCAGGAGCCCATGGAATACTGTGCAGCCTTGCTGGGCTCTGGCTACTGCCTCTAACTGATCTGTCAACCCATACATGGGCTTGAACTTATGGGGATGTCACCTCACCAGGGCCAGAGGGCATGGTTTACAGAGAGCAAAGGGAGAAGCGGGGAACCCCAGAGATGTGGGTCTGGGAGGGACGCCACAGCCTCACTCTAAAATTTAGGTCCTGACTCAACTCCCCACAAGTGAGGAGACTGGGTACAAAGAGGTAGAAGGAACTTATTCTAGCTTGCTGATACAACAAGAGATGGGCTGGGCTCTGCAGCTGTTCAGTATGCTTCCCTGCCTCCGCTCCAGACCTTAGGCCCAGTTACCTGCTAAGAGTTCTTATCTAAGGAAGGAAAATATAAACTGCAGTGCAGACTTGGGAGCACTACAGCCCTCCCAGCTGACATATCCAAGACACCAAGGCTCCTCTCTTGGAGGAGGTGAGTCAGTAGCCTCAAGTGTATGCTTCAGGCACATTTTTAATGAAAAGCAATTTCCAGCTACTGCTAGAAAAAGGAAATAAAGAGTCAGTACGAGGCATCACTGTCACGAGATGCCTGACATCTCTAGAGCGTTAAGGATATTGGCTTCACTCTAAAAACGCAAGAGCCTCACTGAGCCTTAGCCACCTCTATGTGTCTTTGCAGCTGCTACATGCCAGTGCTAAAGGAAGCATAAAAGTAGAACCATTTCTATGGGCCTATCCTACACAAGCACACAAGAAAAGCCAAGGCTATAAACCAAATGTTATAATAGCAGTTCAAGGAGAAACACGTGTATAGATGAAGGAGAGGGAAAAACCAGTGTTTGATGGGCTAAACATCACCAGCATAGAGTTGGGATACTTGTCATCTTAGGCTCCATCCACAGAGCTGGCTTCAGATCACAGGCTTGTTCACCATTGGAAGAAAATTGAGAGCTACACCATAAAACTCCTTACCACCCTGCCAAGAGAAAGCCTACAAATGGGAGTCAAACATCAATCCTCTCCAAAAATCATTTTTGTAAACTAAAACTAAAGGACTCAGGTTCTATTCCCAGTACCTACATGGTAGCTCACAGCTAGGGAACCAGTGCTGTCTTCTGGATTCCTCAGGTATCAGGTATGTACAGGTATCACACCCATATACATATTTTTCTTTAATGAGCCATCCTGGGGATGCAGGACAAGAATACCCAAGAATGATGGATGGAGCCAGGTACATTCAATAGAACCATCTTCATTCATTCTTCTTCCTCATCAACAGCATGTCTCTAATATATTGGCATTGTTTTGTACTGTGGAAATGCACAATTCAGGTTGGGGTAGGATACAAAATCCATAAATAAACAAATAGCCTAGGATGCCTTCAGCAGGTAAAATGCTTGCCAGACAAGCCTGATGACTGAGATCAACCCTCTAATTCCATGTAAAAGTGGAGAGAACCATTTCTGTGATGTTGTCCTTCACATTCCAAGAAGGAAAGAGAAAGAGAAAGATCTCAAGACAAATGTGAAAAGATAAAACAGATGCCCGACTCACGGTGACAGCAGTGCTAGAATTGCCTGCCTCACTCATTATTTCTATGCTTAAAACAACTGAAAAAAAATACAAAGTCTCAGCAAAGACAAACATCACAATGCCCCAAGCTAGTCCCATACTATGAATTAAAATCACCAGAATTACTCAGCTGTGTTAGTCAGTTTTCTGTCACTGTTACAAATGACCAGAGATAATCAACTGTTTTTTTTTTTAAAAAAAGCTTTTTTTGGCTCTCAGTTCCAGAGGTTTTGGTAGAAGATGAGATGAACATCTGTGTTCCATATTGGAGAAAGGAAATCTTCACCTATGTGCTGTTAGGTGTTCAACTGTGTGTTGCTTAGCACGTACACACCACCAATAATTTCTTTGTTCTCATTCTCCAGTTCAGGGTCCACCTGGAGAAGTATAGAGTGGATACCTGCGGGCACTGACTAGATAGACTCCATGGTCCAAAAGTACCTGAACCCAGGTGTGTAGAAAATGAGAAGTTATCAAAGATGATTCTAAAGTAGGCCAAGACATCACAAGTCTTCAAAATATGGCTGACCACCTGATCAGTGGAGTGAGGAGAGCTCTGGATTGACTGACTGCCTTGGTCCTGCTCCCTGTAAAATCAGCCAATTAGAGGCAGGATGAGAAGGCATTGTCTCCGAGGGTGTCAACTCACCACGCTCACAGTCTGCCAGCCTTGAATAAAGCTTGCTGCTGTTTGTAGGACAGGCATCCAAACCTTTGCATTTCAGTCCCAGCTTCAACTGGCCTGAACTAATGCTCAACTCTATGCTGACACAGTACAGCTTGGTGGGAACATGTGGCCCAGGAGGTCTTCTCATCTCATCCAGCAGAATGATGAAAGCTAGTAAGGAGCCAAGGTTTCCATAGCACTGAAAGGAAGCTCCAGTAATCACCCCTCTATTAGACCCCACTTCCAAGTGGTCTACCACCTCTCCCTGGTGACATGGGTCAAGGTCCATGCCTTTAACACATGGACATTTTGAAGACCTAAAGCCTAAACTACAGCATCAACCACAAAAAAGGTTTTCCTTTATTTTATTTAACTCCCCCAGAGAGTCCAAATAACAGTATGTCTGAGAAACAATGTCTAATGCTGTGACTCGAACACTCAGTCAAAATAGCCTTGTGAACTTTAGACAGCCATTCATGCTATTTCAGCAAGCCTGGGCCTGGAGGCTTTATTCTTTATTTTTTAATTTCAGAATATTCCGATATAGGCCAACAACTGACAACAGCTGTTTAATTGATCAATGGCATGTACAGACAAAAATTCTCTTCATTTGTAGAAACTGCATAACTCCTAACCCCAAGGAGAGAGCTTCATTTGATTGACCTTGAAGAAGGAGGCAGGGTTTCCAGCAAACACTGGCTCTGGGTACCCAGGAGTGTTTAACCTAGAGTGCCAAATTAAGAAGAGAAAATCCACACACACATCCAAGAGCCAGTTTGAAAATGTGGTTCCAGGACAGGTTATATGTGCGCATGGAAATAGCAGGGGGTGAGTAATATGTTATCTGTCACTTGGCCCATGAGAGACATTAGTCTTCCTCTTTGCAAAAAATAAAGTGCTTCCAAGTGAGTCCCATTTCCTCTATCCAGAGACCAAACAGAAGAACTTACAATGGACATAGGCAAAAAGGTACAACCAGGTGCCCACAAGACACTGTCTCCTAGTAGAAGTATTTCAGCATGGACACTGTCTCTGTAGTGTGTTCATCCTTCATGTTCCCCAAACACATACACAGACACACACACACAGACACACACACACAGACACACACACACAGACACACACACACAGACACACACACAGTATGTTCTCTATTTGTGTGCACCGGTGGGATGTGCCCTCTTATTGGCCACTTCCTTACACCCAATAGACTCTTAGAGAAGGGATTCTTTCCCGTCAATTCTCAAGGCATTCATTTAAGCTAATTCTCCGCCACCAAGGGGTGTGGCTCCAGGAATAAGTGAGGGTAGGGGCCAGGAAGATGATTTAGCAGGTAAATGTGATTGCAGCACAAGCCTGCCGACATAAATTTGATTCCCAGAACTAACCAAAAAAAGGGGAGAAGGGACAGACATGGTGGCACACACCTATAATCCAAGTACTCTTATAAAGAGATTAAAGGTAGAGAGAAGGAAAATCAGCTGCTGGTTCATGGGCCACCTAACCAGTATGTTCTCAAGTGGCAGAAACAAGACCAACTTTGCCTTAACAGGAAGAAGGCAAGGACCACTTCTCAAAAGTTGTCATTAGATGCACTAGTATAGAATATACATATATGCACTCAAGCACAAACACACAAATTAATTAATTCTAAAAGACTAAGTGGGGTGCAGCCATTGCCCTCTGTTTTCAAAGGCCGCTCAAATTCTCCCACAGAAAACCAACAGGGTTACATGCAGGAGTATATGGGGAGTCAGCCTTCTGTGGGCACAGAACTTGCTAGAAGCACCTTTTTAAACAACTTTAAAGCCAGCTGCTCTGATGTTTAAAAGTAAACATAGTGCTGAGCATAAAAACTGAAAAGGGAAATGTGAGCATCGCAAGGTATTAATTAATCCCGTGCTGCAAGATCCCTTCTGCCTAGATTAGCTCTGCTTAAAGAAATATTTACCCAAGAAACTCAAAGACAAGTGAAGACAGACAACACACCATACTTAAGATGCTGTGATTTTTAATCATAGCAGGGATTAAAAGCTGGAACAAATGTGATTGGGGCTCACACCAGAACCCAGTTAACCCTTCCCCATCCCCTTCCAAGGAAGCTCACAGCTATTTTAAGCCCACACAGCAGTCTCACTGTCTGATTTGCAACTTGAAGAATTAGAGCAATTGTACAGCTAGAATTTTTTTAAGCAGGCAAGTATAATAAAGTTAATGCGTTACCAGTCCTCACAGTTAGAAAAGACAATATTCTGTGGTTTAATCCATGCATGGACCAAACAAATGAAACAAATTACAAGTTGTAGAATTTAATTTAATGAAAACAGCAACCCACTCTGTACCAGGTACTATACTAGGCATTTACATGGACACTTCCCTTCACCCTCCCACCCACCCTCTGGGGCATGTGATATGTTGAACCTCTTCCAGTTGAGAGACGTTAAGGAATTCATACAAGGCCATACACATAGCAAGTAAGAGAAAGAGCGAGGGTTTGAAGCCAAACACAGCATGAGCTCCTGAATCTAAACTTAGAAACACTTGTCAACTAAATTTATATGACATAAAATAACAAAGAAAATAAACAGTGAATTGTGGGGGAGGAGGGGGAGTATCCATTCATTAATGAAAACATACATGAAGGACAATTAGAAAATGATAATTACCTATTCCTGAAATTGAACATATGTTCTAATTCAAACTCTAATTCCATTGTGTATCAATCGTAGGGGTTTCATTTCATTCAGGAACTTCCTAAGAAGCAGCACAGTATAACCTCGAGGTGAGAGGAATATAAGAAAGCCACTGTGGCAGAGGAGTGCCTCAAGATACTGGAGCCCAAGAGCTGAGAGACTAAAGCAAGAGGAACCAGGACTCCGGAGACTGGCACCAATGCAGCATCTCCCACTGAGGGGTAGCCCGGAGGACCCTGACAAATGAATTGTAGGGCTGGAGAGGTGGCTCAGCAGTTGAGAGAAATTTCATGTATTCACTCTTTCACATTTCACACACTCAAGACATTGCAATATCACTGTGGAGGGCACAGAGGGAAGAGCACTGCATACACAGTCAAAGACATTGTGGAGATCAGAACGGGGCCAAGACAAACAGCTCCGACCCTAGGCATGGGCCCTGAATGTACAGGAAAGCTAGTGGAGCTGTGCATACTCACCTGGGTTTGTTCTGTTCCCTGCCTTTGGGAGTGGTGTGACCAGTCCCCATCAGGCTCCTGTGGTGGTGGCTTCCCCATCATGGTGCTCATCACTTGATCTGTGAGCCAGAAAAAGCCCTTCCTCCCTTAAGTTGCTCTTGTCAACGTATTTTATCTCAGCAACAGTAAAAGAAACTAAGGCAAGGTCAGAATCAAAAGGTCATATGTATTCTATGTTTAAATTCATGAAATGTCCAGAATAGGAATAGTCAACGATCTTAACCTCTGAGCCATCTCTCCAGCCCTGAAATGTTCAAAATAGAAAAACGGAGAAACAGAACATGGAATAGTGACCCCTTAGGACTGGAGCACAGGAGTCCCTTTGAGATGATGAAAATGTTCTAAAGTGAACTGTGGCGATGGATATGTTTGTGAATATACTAAAAAGAATCACTGAATTATACATTTTTAACTGGTGGATGCTATGGTGCATGAATCATGTCTCAGGGAAGCTACTAGAAAGAAGAAAGGGGTTGGGAAGATGGCTCAGTCAGTAAAAGTACTTTCTGTGCAAGCACTGAGGAACTGAATCTAGATTGCCAATGTCCCTGTTAAAAAGTTAGAAATGGCAGGATATCTAATCCTAGCCCTGGAGGACAAACATGGGTAGATTCTTGGGGCTCATTGGCCAGCAAGTCTTTCCAAATCTCCCAATTCAGCAGGAGACCCTGCCTCAAACAATAAAGTGGAGAGCCAGAGAGATAGCTCCACAGTAAAGAGCACCTGCTTCTTCTCTTTTAGAGGACCCAAGTTCAGTTCCCAGCACCCACCAGGCACCTCACAACTGCCTATAAGTCTGGCTCTGGCCTCTACAGTCATCTGTACACCATGCATATGCCCATACATGGGACATCAATCCCTAGTCTCCACATGCACACAAATACATACACCACACCAAAAGAGAAGGAGGAAGAGGAAGAGGGGGAGGAGAAGGGGAAGGAGGGAGGAGAAGGAGGAGGAGGTACCAGGAATAAAGTTTTCAGTGTAGGGCAGGAAATAATGAAGCATGCCTCTTGGGCATCAAAGGGTTAGGATATCTAAAATGTCTCCAAGAAGCTACAGGCAACATCCAGGTGACAAGTGTGAAAAGGAGGTAAGCAATTATAGCCAGCAACAGCACTTGATGTTCTAGTTCTTTGAAGCACCATTATGAGTAAGCAATAATAAACAGTAAATTGAGTCTAATTAGGGTGCTATACAGAGGGACTGGCCAGCATTCTATGTGGATGCATGATTTTGACCACTAAAAGGAACTAAGTTATTTTGGGTAAATAAACAACCAAATGCCATAAAATTATGAAATTTACAGATAAGGTAAAAATAGATTTATCCATCAACTCCCAGGACACTTGGGCTTATCTACTTTTATAAGAATGATGAAACTCTACGCATCAGTAGTATCTCTCACCCTGCATGCAATTTTGCAACTTGACTTTGACACTCCCTTATTAAGAAGTACAGTTGAGGAAACTGGGGAAATAGCTCATTTAATACAGTGCTTGTCTCATAAGCATAAAGACCTGAATTTGATCCCCGGGACCCAGGGATAGAGACACATGTTTGTAATCCAGGGCTGCAAAGGCAGAGACAGAAGGACTGCTGAGGCATTACCAGTCAATCGGCCTGGCACACTGGACAAGCTCTAGGTCCTGATAAGAGACACTGTCTCAAAATACAAGGTGAAGAAGGGCTGGAGAGATGGCTCAAATGTTAGCAGAGGTCCTCTTGCAGAGAGTGCAGACTCAGTTCCCAGCACCCATATGCTGGGATTCTCTATAGGATTCTCTACTGGTACAGCATGTATGCAGTACACACACACATACACACATATATGGTGGAGGGATGACGCATAAAATTAAAAATAAATCTTTAAGAAAAAAGATGAACAACCTCAAGAAACACTGTAGGTTGTCCTCAGCCTCTGTAAGCATGTATGTCCATGCACATGTGCTCACATACTCAAACATTTAGAAGTGGCGTCTATTTCTATTCCCCTGCCACCAGTTATGATCAACAGAACATAGCAGAAGCCACCTGTAAAACTCAAAAGGCCAAGCCTTACCAGTGTCCTCCTTCTTACAAGCCCTCTGGAAAGCCAACTATCAAACAAAAGACCCACCATGCTATGAAGAAATATAAGCCATCCATTAGATTCAACAACCACACAGGAGACTGCTAAAGCACAACCATGGAAGTGAAGCCTTCTAGGACTTTCCAGTGCGCTCACAAAAAAAAAAAAAAAGAAAGAAAGAAAGAAAGAAATGAACTCAATAGAATGTACACAAGCCATACCTGAGTTCTCAAGCTATGGATCATGAGCAAAATACACAGCAATTGTTCCCAGTCTGTCTTAAGAGTTTGTTAGATAGCAACATGTTACTGTAATCAGAGATTACCAGTGGTTCTGTTATTATGTGGTTATGTACATTGGGTCAAGACTTCCCCTTGGACCTTAATTCTTTATCCATAAAGTGAGTCTACACTAGATACCTAAGGTGCTTTTCAGTTCTAATGATCTGAACCATAGTTCAGACAGTGTGTAACAGGAATACAGAGGGAATGACAGAGGAGATAAGAAGACAGTCACAGACCAGAGGTCAACTGTCCAGGGGGGCACAAATCAAAGGAAGCAGTGGCCAAACAATGTAGGGCATGTAAGTGTTCAATAAATACATTCTGGTTTGGAAGTGCAATGTTCCCCATAGGCTAATGTATTGACATCTGTATCCCCAGCTGATGACACTATGTTTGGGGGTGGTAGAAATTTCAGGAAGAGGGCCCTTGCTGGAGGAAGGTCATAATAAATATTGCATTCAAAAGTTAGACGTGGTCTCTAGTCTCCTCACCACTATCTCTCTCCTTTATGTCAGGAGCTGAGTCGCTTTTGCTACATGCTCCCACCATTACAATGACAGTAAGGAACACACCACCAAGGGGGGACATCCACTTCAGTGGACCAGTGCACATCTGGGTACTGCCCTCCTGCTGGCTGCATGCCAGGTGTCTGAGCAATCCTGGAAGGTTAGGGTTTCCCTCTGCCACCTCAACCAAAAACTAGAACCATCAACTGAAATCTCTGAATCCGTGAGCTAAAATAAACTCATCCTGCTTTAATATGTATGAGGCAGGGATCCCATCACATGACCAAAGTCTGACTGATACAGAACAGTTTTCACTGCTTGATGCTTACAAAGTTCTGTGAGCCGTGTCTCCAAGTTTTCCACCTGAAAAATAGACAATACTAATGTATCTGTCTCTACACAAAGTCTTTGCAAAAGTTCCATGCAAAGCAATAATCACCAGCATGCAATAAAGACATAAAAAAAAATTACCAAATATGTAAGCATTAGAAGGATGTAAGAATCTGAAGTCAAAGCACAAATCTTAAATGTCTACTTTGTCTACTTGACTGTGAAGACCCTGGCAGGCACCAGCCTCCCTAAGCCTAAATACATACAAACAGACCTATGGAGACACGTCTGGTAGAAAAAGTGTTAAGACTTAGATGAGGCGTTGCAGGTGAAAATATTTGGATTGGGCTTCATCATTATATGCATTTGGGGTGAGGTGCATGCAGGAAGGTGGGATTTCAGGTATCCAGATCTTCTTCCTCCTACTTCTTGGGTGCTGGGATTGCAGGCGTGCATCACCAAACCTGGAACAGTGGTGTTGAGGATGTAACCCAGGACTTCGTGCATGCTAGGCAAGCACTCTACCAACTGAGATACTAGCAGGTATGTGTTTCTTAAGTACAAAGATGTTCAGCCAGGGACACACTGTCCCACCTTACCCTAAGTCTTTCTGTCTCTGTGGAACTCTGAAAAAAATCCAGAGAATCACTCCATCCAGTGTTGATTCTGAAAAATTGCCAACCCTTGGAAGAGGAAGTCTTGGGCTCATTTTCCAAGGTACCTAACAAGGCCACAATGCATTTGCATTTTACAGTCTGTGCTTTTCCAAAACAAGAAGCAAATGCCCTGTAGGTTTAACCCTGAAATCTCCATTATGGCACATTTCTAGGGACAGACATTGCTCTATAGAGAGGTGGGCGCTAGCTGCAGAAGGCATAGAGTGAACAAGGGGGAACAGAGGGATGATCTTCTACTTCCACCTCTGTGAAAGGTCTTGATTGACATGGCTTTTGAATATGCCAGAGTCCAGCATCAACTTCAAAGAGCTGGGAGGCAGGACCCAGTCCATCAACTTAGTCTTAGCCTAGGGAAGCTCCACCTGCCCTTTTCCATTCTTTTCTGTCTCATCCTTGTTAGCGATGAAACCCTGGCCCCCTGTGTTGTCTGCATTGGGAATACAACTTAAAACAGCAAGAGCTCCTCTTCTTATTGACCACCACTATCTGTGAATCCAGAGTTACTATAGAAACTACACTTTGCAGCCCCCAGACATTTGTTCAGAAAAGAAACTACATGTTTAGTACTAGGGGGGAGGGAATCTAGAAAGTTGAAGGCAAGCCTCAAGCCCAATATTTCTCACTTTATTGCAATCACTTTGTTAGGTCAGCCAGATATTCATTAAAGGTACACGTGTCCCCTAAATACATTACTCTAGAAGAACTGGACTGTTCATTTTGTGTTTGTTTGTTTGGTTGGTTGGTGGTTGGTTTTCTCTGATAGGACTGTGTAGCCCAGGCATGCCACTAACTTGTGGAAATTCCCCTGACTCAGCATTCCAACTGCAGGAGATTATACTAAGGATTGGGCTTTTCTTGAAATGTATATGTATACACATTAGATTTTGACATCTAGTTGTGAACAAATGCAGAGGACTGTGGGAATAATTTAAAAGAAAACTTTAAAACTGATTGGGTTCTTTATTCTACTTCTTTAAAAAATATCATCCATGCAGCTGGAGAACCCCATCATGCTGCTCTTGAAGAGGACCAGAGTTCAGTTTCCAGAACCTGCATTAAGCAACTCCAGCTCCAGGGAGATCCAATGCCCCTGGACTCTAGGGGTTACCATCATTCACATGCACATAACCACATACAGACACATACTTAATAATAAAAAGTTTTTAAAATATAGCACTGGCTAACCAAATAAGACAAAAGCCAATTTCTCAGTGTATGTGTATGCAAGAAAATTAAATGAGAACCATAATGAAAAATTATACTTTTGAGAAACTGCTTACTAAATCCACAGGCCCAGACAGACACACATGAACCCAAACATCGAACATCTTGGGCCAACCAGATCTATTCTGAGATAGAGAAGTGAGGTAAGATCTTGGCTGACAGCTCACTCTGGTCCTAGTCATACTCAGCAACCCAGCTCTGCATTCCAAGGTAGGGTTTGATAACTGCGGGGTGAAGGGGTGCTGCCTCTAGTTCTAGCAAACATGACTGAAAAAAGTTGCGGGGTGGAGCTAAGGTTCACCAATTCATTCATCTGAATGAGAAAAGGGACATAAGTCTAAAGACAAGTGACCTCTGAATACCTAACTGACACTCCAAAGATGTTTTGCAAATTGAAGGAAATGGACACCTGATGGCGGGTCTTGCACAATATTCTAACCTGCGGTCACCGAGGAAAAAAGAGCCAAGCAAGTTTGCCTCCACGTCAAAAGTTCTGTTCTCAAAACCATCCAAACCCAATCTACACAGAGATCACTTAAGTTTCAGTAGGTGACTGTGCATGCTGAGTATCCCTGAGTCTTTCTTTAGGTTATAGGTGGGGCAGTAGAACAGGGGCACCAACCAAAAGCAGCCGCCTTTCCACTGAAAAGTACCGTTCCCAGGAACAGCAGTGGGAAACTCCTGCAGTCTCAGAATCCAGAACTCCTCAAACAGCGGTATCACTATTTACAGGGTTGCCAGCCTTATACACAATCACTGGTACAGCACGCAGTTTCCACGCCACCCCTCCCCCAAGGATGGCTTTGGCCTTGGCCCTGCAAATTCCATTCGTCTGGGTTAAATTCTTCATTAGCAACTGCAGAGATTTAACAGAGCGCCACAAAACTGGAAGACAGTTTCACCTGACCACTACACCAATGACTGCAAAATGCTCATGCAAAAGTGTCATGCAAAAGCAAACATTTGGGGGATGACTTTAGTAACTAGACTCAGCTACTTAGAATTAAAAATAAATAAATAAAGTGGTCAGGAAACAAGCAGTCTCCTTTTAAAAGACTTCCCGAAAGCACCTCTCGTGGAAGCCCAGCAGTAAATAACACCAGCGCTTCCTTAAAAGCCTTCAAAAAGAACCAGGTGTCCAAGCTGCGCTGCCGAGGCTTCTCCGGGAAGTAACTCAATCCAGCCTTGGCGGGCAAGGATGGGGTGTCTGCAGGTGGGAGAAAGGGGTGAGGCAGTACACCTCAAACTTTGCAGGTGCTGTTTTTAGCTGCTCTGGGCAGGAGCGGAGAAAGGCCTAACCCATCTGCTCTGCGTCCAGGACAACTGGCATCCCATCTACCCAGACCTGGCCCCTCGGGGTACTACCCTCCGGGTGGCCCCTCACCTTGGCCTCAAAAGAGATGCCATGCTGGAAGGCGTCTTCGTTGTGCAAAGGGATCCGCAGGTCGTGCCCGTCGTCCACAAGGTTGTACTTGGTTTTGCTGGGCATGGTGACCCACGGTGGACCCGCTGCTCCAGGGGAGGCGGTGGCGGTGGTGGCGGCAAGAAAGAGCTGGCGAGACCCCGGGGAGGGAGCAGTAGGGCCAGGCGAGGCGGCAGTGAGGACTCCGGTCGTGCGGTGGGCAGCCTGGGTGCCAGGCGGTGGCGGGGGGGGACCCGGGGCAGAGCCGAGGGCCGAGCGGCAAGGGCGGCGCGGATGCGGCTGGTGTGAGCAGCTCGGTGGCCGAGATCTGACTACCGGGAGGCGGCCGGGCGGCCGGGAGGCGGGAGCGGGTGGCACGGAGCTCTAGATCGGGACGCCGAGCGAAGGGCGCACGGCCCTTAGCGGGGCTAGACCCGGAGCCCGATCCCGAGCTCGGCGCGCGCTGCCCGGGACGAGGAAGAAAGGCAGCGGCGGCGGCGGCGGCGGCGGCAGCGGCGGAGCAGGGTGCC
Source organism: Sigmodon hispidus (assembly GCA_004025045.1). NCBI lineage: Eukaryota > Metazoa > Chordata > Mammalia > Rodentia > Cricetidae > Sigmodon > Sigmodon hispidus. Next base: position 192,462 of record PVIH01001854.1, read on the forward strand.
TGTCACGGAGACGCTGGATCGGCTGCGAGCCCGCGGCTCCTCCTGCGGGGCGGGCCCGGGCCGACTCCTCCCGCGAGCCAGAGCCCCGCCCGCCGCCGCCGGGTCCGCCCCGCGCCCCGCGCGCGCCCAGCAGGTGAAAGTCCCCCCGCAGCTCCTTGCCCGGACCTGGGAACTTCGCCCGGGCCTCTCGGCCGCAACCCAAGCGCAGTCTGCTCAACTAGTAGCAGAGAAACAGCATCGCCTTGCATTCGTTTGTTTTGTTTTGTTTGGGGAGTGGGAGAGGAACGGTGTTTATTGTGTTTTGTTTTGTTCTCCCAAGAATGCCCAAGATCTGTCCCAGATTCTCTCGGTCTGGGCTGCATTAATTCTGAGATTCCTGCTTCTCATAAGAATCAAGGCGAAACTCAAAAACCGGGACTGTCTCTAGTGTTTTTGTCTCTTTGGGTGTGTGGCTTTCATTTGGGGGCACAGCAGGGTGTCTTTGGGAAGAATTTAAATATTTAAGAGTCCTCAGCCTTGAAGAGCTGAAGTAGGCTTAAAGGGAAGCACTGGGAATAAGAGATTCCGGAGTGTTCTTATGCCCTTAGTTAAACTTTTATAACTGAGTATTGATTAAAAAAAAAAAAAAAGTTGCCAAAATTCTGTGAGGATTTTTTAATAATGAGCAAATGAAGAAGCCCTAAGAGGATTTAGAAACCAAATATTCACTGTGTGTCAGAAATATAATAGTGTTGTGTAACAGTTTCCTCTGAGATTGAAACATTTTCATTTTACAGGTGAGCACCTTAAGCCAGAAGGTAAACATCCCAAAGAAGCTTCAGGAAGTCCCTGAAACTGGCAAGATCCACTAGGTCCCTCCCTGTCAGAGTAAGCAATAAAAGCTGAGTCTCAGATAATGCAAACCCAGCTGCAAAAAAGACTCTGAGACCAGACCAGCTGTCTGGAAGAAGCGGAAACCAGCCCAACAGCCTGGAAGAGGTTTAGATCAGAGTTGCCTGGAAAGGACACTCTCTAACCTGTTGAGTTTTGCCTGAAGGCTGTGCTGTGTGCTCCAGGTTCCTAGCTTTTGTGAGCTGTCACCCATGCTGGGGTGGAACTTCATAATATAGCTGTCCTTGAGTCATTTCTGCTCCTCTGAGTAACCTTACCCATATTCCTGCAAGTAACCCCAGGAAAAGTGATTAATTCAACCAACTTGGACTTCAGTGGTATCTATAGTAAGTATTGTAGTCTGTAGTGAGTGAATAAATGTGTTCACTGTGTCTCCCCAGGAAAAGTTTGTCACACAACATACAGAGATATAATAGCTGCTATTTACCGCTTCATAACATCAGACTCTGCAATAGTAACCAGCCTAGCTAGTGTCAAAACTAAGATCCCTGAGATGAATGTGATCATTTTTTGTTGTACAAACATGTGATTGCTAACACTGTCCAGGAGACAGTCCTATGATGATGTCTGTGAGGGAGGCACCACACTGGGTGACTGGGATGGGAAGATCCACCCTAGAGGTGGATGGCACCGTTCCATGGGCTGGGGTCCAGAACTGAATGAACAGGAGAAAGGGGGCTGAGCACTGGCTTTCCTCTCTCTGCTTCCTGGCCATGGTTGCAATGTGGCCAGTCGCCTCACACTCCTGTCGCTACGCCTTCCGCACCAAGACAGACCGTGCTGGAACCCTGAAGCAATAAGTTCCTCCCTCCTTAAGTAGTTCTTTCTTTTTAAGATTGATTTATTTATTATGTACACAGTATACAGAAGAGGGCACCAGATCTCATCATAGATGGTTGTGAGCCACCATGTGGTTGCTGGGAATTGAACTCAGGACCTCTGGAAGAGCAGTTAGTGCTCTTAACCTCTGAGCCATCTCTCCAGCCCCCTTAAGTAGTTCTTTGTCCAATATTTGATCACAGCAACAAGTACATCTTTTTTGTTTGGTTTTGTCTTAGTTTAGGTTGGGTTTTATTCTCCCATACTAGGGATTAAATCTATCATTGAGCCCAGTCTTTCCTTTTTGTTTTAAAACAGAGTCTCACTAAATTGTCCAAGCTTGCTTTGAACCTGCAATTCTCCTGCCTCATCCTCCCCAGTGGCTGGGATTACAGGCCAGCATCAACAGGCCCAGAATAATCCTGCCTTTAATGCTCTGTGGAGACATCCACCCACCCATTCTTGGAATATTGCTTGCTACATTGGCTACCCTTGACATCTCCATGAAATACCCTAAAGAAATTTCTCTGTGTCCTCTCTGTGATAAATTTATGCAAGTGAATACATTATTGCCCTGATGATATTTCTTTTCTAGTCTCCTAGAGTGAAAGTACAGCTGCCCTTTTGCTATACACTGCTGTTTCCTGTCTGCACCAATTCCTGTGAAAAGATACCATCTCTCTGGGATATCTCCCCAAATAAAAGCAAGTCAGTGACTAGGACAAATTAATCACATACATTATGCTGCACAGACTTTATTATATTCATAAATATTAGTAAGAGCCAAAAATAATTCTCACCAAGGAAATGCACCAGTAACCTTTTTATAAATACAACCCGAAAGCTCTAATCAGGCATGTTGGACTCTTTGAATGTCATGGTGGTTTTAATATGCATCAGAAATGCACTTTGCAAAACCTGGCAGAGTAACTCAGCAACTTAAAGGCAAAATGTTAAATAACTATTTACATTTCATATTCTCTCCCAAATTAACAACATTCCCTGACTCTAGGAGGCCTTTTTTCTAGACTAATGAATTTACCAGAATTTCATAACTAAGACAGTAACACATTGTGTTGAGATATGACCCAAAAATGCAAAAGGCCTCAAAGGTCTGTCAGGGCCTAATATAAAAAGTACTACATAGGAGACACTCAATAATTATTTATGAGGCTGGTGAGTCGCACACTGTTCTTTGCATCTCAACATTGCCTCATATGATATACAACATCAGCCTATACTAGCAGATTGCATGAAAAAACTAAAACACAGAACAGCTTTTACAACTTGCCAAGGTCACATGTACAAAGAAGAGGAGTCAGAATCCCATCTGGGTCAAATCTGTTTCAAAAGGTGGAGACTGGCCCTGCAATACTTCCGTTTGTAAATAGGACACATATGAAATTTGAGTTTTATGGCTTGCTTCGGTATGTATTGTTGCTAGCCCGTATTCATTCTGTTTCACTGAGAAGGAATGCTCTAAAAAGGAGAGTCTGTTCTGATTTGGTCTTTGCCCTCTATCACGTCAGCACCAGACAGGCATGCAAACAGCTTTCTTTCAGAAAACAATGGGCATCCACAGTAATTTCCTTTTTCAATATTTTTAAAGTGATATCAATCTTTTTTTAACACCTTTAAGATACCACTGAATATTACCTCAGAATTTCCAAGTCCGTTTAAGAAAAAAAGCAAATAAAATCTTGATTTCTCTTCTCCTATATCTTTCAGCTTTGTTTAGTTTCTATGTTTTTATTTTGCATGTGAGCATTTGATAGCCTTGCTTCAGTCTCCCAGATTGCTGCAGTTTCAGACCTGTGCCACCAGGCCCATCTGATTTTGGGGTCATAAGCAAGCACTTGCTATGTGACCCAGGCTGGCATCGAACTCATGATTTACCTGCCTCAAGCCTGATTGCAAATGTGAATGACCACATTTATATTGTTGTTATTGTTGTTGTATTAGTATTATCTATGTATTTTAAAGAAGAAAAAAATGTATTTTTAGTGTGAGGGAACTGAATTCAAGGCCCTGTACACATTAGGCAAGTGCTGTGTCCCTAAGCTACATCCCAGTCAATAATTCTATTCCTTAATCATTGCATAATAAAACAATATGAATTACATTTAATTTAAATATAAATTGCTTATTCATAAAACATGTCCTATGTTAACTTTGTTTAGTTATTTTATTTACAATTTATTCATTTTTATTTTATGTAGGTGAATGTATTTCCTGAAGGTAAGACATGTATACCATACTGTCCTATAGCTAGATAGTTGAGGACCACCATGTGGGTGCTAAAAACCAAACCTGAGTCCTCCAGAACAGCCATGGACTTGAACCTTTGAACCATCACTCCAGCCCCCTAACTTTGTTTAAAAATTAATTCTAGAGCCTGTGTGGTAGCACATTCCACTAATTCTAGTACACAGAAGGCTAGGAACCTGAAACCTGGGGTAGGTCAAAAGGTCAAGGCCAGCCTGGGCTATGTTGCAAGACCCTGGCTCAAAAATAAATAAATAAAAATTGGGGGTTGTAAAGATGGCTCAATAATTAAAAGCATTTGCTCTTTCAGAGGGTTTGGGTTCCATTTCCAATATCCATATGATGGCTCACAACTACCTGTAAATCTAGTTCTAAAGGTTCTAGTGCCCTTTTCTGACCTTGGTGGGTATCAGGCATAAAAGTGATTCTCAGACATACATACAGGCAAAGTACTCATACACATAAAAATAAAATAAAAATCACATTAAAAACACATAAAAAATCAAAATCGGGCTGAGTGTAGTGATGCACTTCTTTAATCCCACCCAAGAGGTAGAGGCAGGTAAGTGAGTCTCCATGAGTTCAAGGCCAGACCCTTTCTCAAAAAACATTAATTGTAAGAGCTAGGATTATAGTTCCGTGGTATAACACCTGTGTAGCAACTCAATAATCTTCAGTAATCCTTTCTTACAAAGTGATAAATAAGTTTAGAATCAACAGCTAATCTATTTTTTTTTAATTTTATAACATACTCAGAATTCAACAAACCATTTTGCTCTGCACCATAAATTTCTACTTTGTGGTGCTATAGCTTAGGTTCAATCCCCAGTACTACAAAAATAACTAGATAAGCCTTGTTCTGAGTTGCTAATGAAGTCTAACTTGACCACATGAGCTACATATTGTTCATATCTTCATTTGACAGGTGAGGAAGCTAAGGCAGGAAAGGGAAATCCATTGTATTGATGGAAATGTAGTAAGTCCTGGAAGTGAAATTAGCCAACAAAACTGAGAAATGCATTAGCTTGCTACATACTACCCAGACACTCTATAATTAATCTTGACTGTCAACTTGACTGTATATGGACTCAACCATACCCGAAGTGTCTACACATCATTCCATAAGGGAGCCTCTTGATTAGATTATTCAAAGCAAGAATACACACCTTAAAACTGGGCTACACCCTCTTAAGGCCCCCGATGAATGCACACAGAAGAGTGAAGCTATGTGTTGGCTCGCCTTTGCCCTTCCAAGTCAAGATCATCTATCCTGTTGATTTAGTCTTTTAAAAAAATCAATATTAGCACCAACCTCTTGAGGATTCCAACATAAATTGAAAACTGTCAATCTACAATCTCCATACCTCCAGCATCAGACTGGAATCAGATCTTGTAGACTCTCATCCTCACTAATGTGAGTCATCCATTGCTGGATTGCTCAAACTATGTCCTGAAATCAGAAAATAGCCAAAATAGCCTACCCAGAGATAAATAGGAATGCCAAAGGATAGGGAATGTGAACCAAAATCACCCCAAATGGCATGTTCTGCCATGAAAGAGGTGACATGAACTCATAGACACAGAACAAAAGATGGAATGTTGAAACATACCTGTCACACTGGTGAAGTCTCACTGTACCTCATGACTTTCCTGGAGATGTAAAACATAAATCTATTCACCAAAAATATGGAGAGACTCACAGATAAAAGGATTCCTTGGGTTCAGCTTATCGGAACCCATCTCAGCCGATTTCCTTCCCCTTATACACTCAGTATTTCTGGGTTCCCTGTTCCAGTACTGGAACAGTAGACAATGGTAGTTATTACATCAAAAGAGGGTCCTAGGGAAGTCCGTGGCTCTCCCTCTCCTTCTCCAAGAGGTAATGTTAACATCCTCATTTCTACTGTTGTTTAGTTCTGTTCTGTTCCCATGATGGCTGCTGCAGCTCCTGTAGATCACCATAGGTCACTGCTCTGCTTTATGATGATCATGGGTAAATCAAGCCCAGAGAAAACATTTATGACATGCCTCTGCAAATTCTAGCTTGTATTTTTCTTTTTTAAAACCAAAAAAAAAGACTTAATTTTAGAATTTACCAAGCATAGCAAAAGTTTAACATACTCTAATTAGCATCCAGGTGGTATAGGTCAAGCCTATAATCCCAGTAAGTGGAATGTTAAAGCAGGAGAGTTGCCATGAGTTCTAGTCCATCCTGAACTAGAGTGTGAGACCCTACGAGGTAGTTTTTTTTTTTTTTTTTTTTTTTTTTTTTTTTTTAAGTGTGCACCACCACACCGAACTTAAATTCTTTTTTTTTTTTTAAATTAAACTTTATTTATTTATTTATTTGCCTTGGTGTTTGCCTGGAACTGGAACTACAGACAGTTGTTAGCTGCCATGTGGGTGCTGGGAATCGAACCCGGGTCCTCTGGAAGAACAGACAGTGCTCCTAACCGCTGAGCCATCTCTCCAGCCCCCACGAGGTAGTTTGAATGAGAAATGTTCCCCATAGACTCACATATTTGAATCTTAGTCTCCTGCTGGTGTTGCTATTTGAGGAGGTTATGGAAGTTTAGAAGTCAGAGGGTTGTTGGAGCAAGTAGTCACTCAGAGCTCAACAGCCCTGTACCCCTTCCAGCTCACTCTCTCTACTTCGTTTTAGTCACTGAGGATGTGTTTTCATAGTGTCTTGCTCCTGCAGCTTGCTGCCATGACTCCAACATAGGGGACTCGTATCCTCTGGAACCATAAGCCCAAATCAACTCTTTCTTCCATGAGTTGGTTATGGTCATGATGTTTAATTATAGAACCAGAAAATTAACTGATATACACACTGATTGAAAGAATCCTTCAAAAAATAACCATTATATAAATAAAATATCAAACATTGACAACACATTATTTCCCACCATTGGGTAATGCTTTGCCTCAAAAACCTCAAATTACTTTTTATAGTTCCATTTCCTACTAAAACAGGATTTCACTATATTTTTCTGGTTTACCTTGAACTCCTGGACTCAAACACCTCCCCAGCTTTGGCCTCCTGAGTGACATTACAGGTTTGTATCACTGGATCCACATCTACAGTACCAGTTTTGCCTGACAGTGTTTGTGGAGAAACTAGAGCTAGGAATTGTTAACCCATCTTAGAAGATGGCAATAAAGTTATTAAGTTATTGGGGCTGGAGAGATTGCTCAGTGGTTAGGACTACTAGCTGTTTTTGCAGAGAACCCACATGGCAGCTCACAACTGTCTATAACTCCAGTTAAGGGGAATCTGACATCCTTTTCTGACCTTCAAGGGTGCCAGGCATGCCATGTATACATACTACATGATGCTATTGTAAAACTATATAAGTATAAAAATAAATTTTTATTTAAAAAGATAACTAAGTCATTTCTCTTAGAGAAGGAAAAAATAGCATACTCAGCCAGGTGTGGTGCTGAATACCTTTAATCCCAACATTTGGGAGACAAAAGCAAACAGATCTCTGTGAGTTCAAGGCTAACTTGGTCTACATAGTGGGTTCCAGGCCAACCAGGACTACATAGTGAGATCCTGTCTTACTAACCCTTTCTAGTCTAAGTTTGATCTATGAAGGTCTTTGCTATGTGAGATGCTTTCCCAGTAAATAACATCACCCTCTTGAGTATGGCAGAGCACATACCTATCAGGAAAATTCCTGAGAATGCAAAGCCACCCTGGAGTTCATAACAAGGCCTTATCTCTAAAAGCATAAAACAAATGTCCTCATATGATGACTTATGCCTATAATATCAGCATGGGAGAGTGGGAGAGACTGAGTCAGCAAGTTTAGTACAAGTTCAAGGCCAACTGAGACCCTGTTCCCCCCCCCCAAAAAAAAGGAAGAAAGAAAGGAAAATGGTATTACATATTGTGTTGGAAACCTATGTTTTTCTACCTGTAATATCACACCACCAGTAGTTTTAAAGGATGTCTCCTTTAAAAAGTATGTACATATTTTGTTTTTATAAACCAAATAGCCTGTCAAATCCACTTCCTGATGGGAATGCCTTTGGGACACTAAGCTTTCCCTAACAGGGAAGGCAAGCTGAGTGGAAGAATTGGGAAATATGCCTGTCTGGAGCATCTTCCTCCCGAGTGCCTTCCTACACACATCCCTGAACCAGAAAGGCATGACACAATGCTGTGTGTCAAAGACTATAGCCCCTGGGCTCCATGGTGCACATCTGTCTCCCTGTGACTCAAGAGGCTCCAGAAAGAACTTCGTAAGTCCCAGAGCTTGAGGCCAGCTGTCCAACGCTGGTAAGAAATTATAAGAGGTGAGAAAAGGAACAAGAATTTTGAGTTAAAATGAAGTCAGGTTCTTAGCATGTTTAGAATTCTCTTCTTCCTGTAGATTTGTCCAAATCTCAGATAGTACAACCACCCCATGCTTTTCTAACTCACATATTTCATTTTCACATTAAACTTGATCATAGTGTTTCTTGGCCCTACTCAGCATTTCAGGCAAGAAATACTTATTGATTCAGTAGTTTGTGATCAATACCAGTAACATCCCTTTTATCAAGTGTTCCTGCTGTACGTTTGTGAGATAGTGTTGCACCTTTGCTGGAAGAGCCTTGGAAGTGGGAAGATAGCACATAGTCCAAGCCTAAAGGTGAGAGTCAACATTTCTACATACCATGAAGAGGAGAAAGCCATCGGGGCCCCATGATCACACAAAGTTCAAAGAGCAGGTCTGGCTTGAGTTGAGTTTGAAAGGGCAAAGGAGTTTGATAACACAGCAGACGAGCAGACGTGGAGACAGGGTCTTTGGAGACATTTAATCTGCAAAATGTCTTTGAGGGACTAGGGGAAGATAAACGCACAGGAAGGAGGGTCCCCTGGGAGCCAGTGGTGATAAAGCTGGTGGCTGCTGGAGACGGCAAGGGGGAGGGTTTGAAGACTGGACCTTATGAGAAGTGTCTGAACTGAGCTGTGACCCAGGGTGCCAATGCACACACACACACACACACACACACACACAGAGAGAGAGAGAGAGAGAGAGAGAGAAGTTTAAGGCCTTCTCTACCTTTAGGCCTCTAAATTAGTCACCAGCTGCTCCTAAATTCCTAAATCTGGGGCTATTTTCATTAGCTAGCTATTTAAAACACAAGAAGAGCCAGATGTTAAGTTTAGAAAATTGAGGCTTGTCTGTTTGACTAAATCTATTCTATGGCATTGTAATGGACCTTGGTTCCCCTTTATAAAACCCACATTCTTAAGAAAAGATGATGCAAGAGTTGTAAAAAGACCATGGGGACAATTGGGTATGTGATATTAATATAGCACATGATATTTTATTTGAAGACCTCTTTTTGGGGGTGTAATCCTTTTAGACAGTTTAAAGCTGGTCTTGTTGGTGCTGTTTCAATAGATAGAGCCAGTGAGATAACTCAGCAGGTAAAAGGACTTGCTATTTAAGCCTGCTGTCCTGAGCTTGGTCCTCAGAGTCTATGTAAAGGTGGAAGAAGAGAACCAACCCCACAAAATTATCTTTTGACCTCCACCTGCATGCCCCCTCCACCTATACATACACAATAATAACAGTAAAGGATTTGGGTGGTCTATACTTGCTTAGCATGTGAAAAACCCGAATTTGATTCTGGGCATCATAAAAACTAAACATGCTTCCTCCAGACCCCACCTCAAACACACACACACGAGAATGCTAAAAAGGGGGAAATAGGCACCAATGGCACAGTTTGTGGTAGAGAACCTGCCTGGCATATACAAGCAAGCCCCTGGATTCCCTCCGAAGCAGGGTAAGTAATAATAAAACTTAAAAGCAAACAAGAAAGAAGCAACAGATGTGCAGTACAGCCAAGTGTGTTCCCACCTGTAGGGCCAGGGCCGCACTTCTGGCTTCTTCGTGTTTTCTGAAAGCCCCACATGGTTGCTCGGGAACAGACAGGTTCTGCTCTCTGCACTCAGCTGCTGCCTTTGGAACTTCACACAAAGGTGGCAGCACGATATGTTTTTCCACAGTTACAGGCACCTTGGCCAACAAGGCAGGCATTCAGATTCAGCGTTAGCAGTTTTCCATCATTAGCAGATGTCTCATTCCCTTAAAAGGTCCTGTAATCTTTTTTATAAATCCCTTGACATCAGCAGCTGGCCCCTCTCCACACCACTCGGAGCATTTTTCTTGCAATCATGCTAGAGGGGCCTCTGAATTTTCCACCTCTCTGATCAACCTCCCTGTGTATTCACTGGCTAACGGCTACCTCTGTAATTTGAGCTTAATATATGCGATAACACTTTAACTGCAGCCAAGTTTAATTCAAAACAAATGTTCCACATGCTCATACCTTTTTGGAAAAGCATTGGAGCCTAATGGCTACAATAGTGATGGGTCAGGGTGGGGGAGGCCAGGTAGGATCTTCAAACAAAAATCTGATTGTCCACATGAACACATTGGGCTACTGCAGTCCACACACAGTGGCCCCCATCTGTGGTGATACTTTGTGTATGCTCTAACAAATAAAGCTTGCCTGAAGGTCAGAGGGCAAAGCCAGCAACTAGTTAGCCAGAGAGGCCAGGCAGTGGTGGCACACACCTTTAATCTCAGGGCTTGGGATCTCATGCCTTTGTGCTCAGTACTTGGGAGGTGTGTGTGTGCGCGCGCGCGCGCGCACACACACACACACACACACCCCTTTAATTTCAGCACTAGGGAAGTTGAGACAGCAAGTGATCTAGCTAGGCAGAGAGAGGAATACAAGGTGGGAGGAGCCAGGAGCTCAGTCCTTTCAGCCTAAGGATTCGGTAGTGGTGAGAAGTCTCTCAAGTGGCTTGTTCCTTTGTGTCTCTGATCTTCCAGCATTTACCCTGATATCTGGCTCCAGGTATTTATTAAGACCAGTTAGGATTTGTGCTACATCCCTCACCTTTCCTGAGATGACAAGAGAACTCTTATCACATTCTATATTGTCACATAGCAATCCAGAAAAGTCCTTACCATGGTGGAATGGAATCAGCTATGGACCAAATATCTGAGTTAGTAGAAGTTGTCATGGGTTTACCATGTACAGGACCTACCAAGAAACATACAAGTGATACGACCATAGCATACTCCTTTCTGAACAGGTAGACATTCATAGACCTGTGTCCATAGCACCATTATCCATCAAAACTTAAAAGCAACTCAACTTGTCAATTGAAAGATGAAAGCATGAACAGCAACAGCAACAAGCAATGCCTACATGTCACAGAGTTACAGCCTGCAACAAGCAGGGCCTACATGTCACAGAGTTACAGCCTTTAGGGGGAGGGGAGATCTTGGCAGCTGCTTCAACACTGATGAACCTGGAGGACTTAAGCTAACTGAAACAAGCCAGTTGCAAAAAGGCAGATATGCTATTTTTACCCTTAAATAAGGTAGAGTTTAATGGATACAAAGTTTCTGTTCAGGATGAGGATCTTCAAGAGATGGATAGGGATAGGCCTGCAAGATGGCTCAGTGGTTAAGGATACTGGCTGCCAAGCCAGACAAAAACTGGAATTCACTGGAGACGCACATGGAGGAAGGGGAGACCCAACTGCACAAAGCTGTCACTTGACCTCAGGCTGGAAATGTAGCTCCGGTCATAGCGTGAGTGTTTGCATAGCGTACACAAAACCCTGGGTTTGATCCACAGCAACACACAACCCCTGTGATCCCAGCACACAAGAGGTAGAGCTGGAGGACCAGAAACTAAAGGTCATCTTCAGGTACATGGTGAAGCTGAGGTCACTCTGGGCTACAGGAGACCCTATCTCAAAGATAAAAGATTAAAAAAAAAATGGGGGCTGGAGAAATGACTCAGAGGTTAAGAGCACTGACTGTTCTTCCAGAGGACCCAGGTTCAATTCCCAGCAACCACATGGTGACTCACAACCAGCTATGATGACATCTAGTACCCTCTTCTGTATACTGTATACATAACAAATAAATGAATCTTTGAAAAAAATCAGGCAGGCAAGATGGTTCAGCACATAAAAGCACTTGCCACCAAGTCTGATGAACAGGGTCTGAGCCCAGGGAGGAAGGGAAAATCATCTCCTGCATGCTGTTCTCTGGCCTGCCCATAGTATCACGGTATATACAACCACAATCAACCAATCAATGTGAAATCAGTACTCACTCATTCTGCTGATGAGAAGAAAAGCTTTGGATGATTCCATCTTCTAATTGAGACAATCTGGAGTCAATAAACATGTACTATTTGGGGACATTCAAGTTCTTCTGGAGACCAATTGAAACATCCCCCAAACAGACTTTGACATATTAAATCCACTTTGACATATTACACTTTGACATATTAAATCCACCTGAGACTCCATTTATGGACCAAGCAGTACTTGAGTCCAGCATTGAAGAGTAACAGACTTTCACAAGCAAGAACAGAAAAGATCACTTTGAGCAAAGAGACAAGCCAGTCAGAACCTCCATGTGCTCGAGGCCAGAATTCCTCAGCCACCTCTGCAAATGCATTTTGACTTTTGGTCTACAAGCCTAGCCCTGTTCAGTTGTCTTGTGAGTTCTTGGGTGAGTTCCCAGGTTAACTTCAGGGGATCCTGATCACGAGCCAGGCTTCACACCTCACCTGAACTCAGACCTCTGTCCTGTGACTGTCCCTGGGAGAAAAGGAAAAAAACTCCAAAGGATGACCTGCCTATCTTAGCCAATAGAGGGAAAGAGACAGGAAAAAGTAGTTGCTCATTTTGAGATCACAGTTCTTTACAGAAAAAAATGACAACATGATGCTCTGGGAAGACAGAGTCTAACTTGTTCATGGGATTATTTCAGCATTTGTACATGTAGAAACACAAATACAGTCGACACACTGAACACAGATGTGGTATAGATATACACAGTGTAGACACACTGTATATACACATGCTATAGACACACATTATACACACACACACACACACACACACACACACACACACACACAATTCCAGCAGTAAAATTTAATTATATCACCTATGCTCTGCACTGACTACACCTTAAGACAAAAGGAGTCAAATCCTGGATTTCACAGCACAAATCCCTCACTGAGCTATGAGGAGCACTTTGTTGTTTCAGGGTTATAATGCCCATGGAGGAAAGACGTGACTGCCCCACAAGGAAGGGAAGAAAAGACATGTACTGATGTGCCACGTGCTCGGAGCTTCCCAGCACCAGCTAGGCCAAAGAGCAGAAAGCCATCATGTTATTTAGGCTCACAACTCTGGAGGCCAGAGATTGAGAAACAGATTCACAACAAGAGTCAACGTCATTTTCTTTTTCTTTTTCTTTTTTTTTTTTTTTACTTATTTATTTGCCTTGGTGTTTGCCTGGAACTGGAACTACAGACAGGTGTGAGCTGCCATGTGGGTGCTGGGAATCGAACCCGGGTCCTCTGGAAGAGCAGACGGTGCTCTTAACCGCTGAGCCATCTCTCCAGGCCCGCCCCCCAACCCCCCCAACCCCCCCCCCCGTTATTTTCAAAGTTCACATGACAGCTGTTGTTTGGATATTATCTGGCTTATAATGTTATAGGATGGGGCACGGCAGGTGGAAATACTGAAAAATCAAGATGATGAGTAATAGTTTTATGTAGGGCCTCATTTTGTTTATTTGAGTTTAGGGGTTGTTTGGTGAGTGTTTTGTTTGTTTGTTGTTTATTCTTTTTGTTGTTGTCTATGCTTTCATATGTTTAGAAGTTTTCATTTTAAAAACGTTTTAAGGCAGCCAGGGAGTGGTGACACCCACCTTTAATTTTAGCACTCAGGAGACAGAGGCAAGCAGATTTGAGTTCAGGGCTGGTCTCATCTACAGAATGAGTTCCAGGACAGCCAGGGCTAGTCAGAGAAACCCTGTCTCCAAAAACCAACCAACCAACCAGCAAACAAAGGTTTAAGTCAGGACCAGAGAGCTGGCTCAGCAGGTAATGGTTCCTTTTACCAAGCCTGAAAACCTGTTTGGTCCCTGAACCCCACATGGTAGAAAGACTCCCCCAAATTGTTTCCCTGACTCTCCACACATGCCCTGTCCCCGCTACACCAAATATATATAAATCTTTAAGTCTTAGAATGTGTTCATTCAATTCAATTCAGAATAACCAGGAAGTAAAAACAATTCAAATATCTATGAGAGGATAAATATAATGTGCTGTATATACACTTGTGAAAGAAGGGATATTAATTAGATTCTGAAAAGAAAAGAATTTCTGAGGCTGGAGATGTGACTCCACAAGTGCCTGTTTCTCTTCTAGAGGACCCAGGTTCAGTTCCCAGCACCCACATGGTGACTCACAGCCATCTGTAACTCAGGTCCAGGGGATCCGGCCTCCTCTTCTGGCCTCTCCAAGCATCAAGTGTGAATGCGGTACACAGAAGTACATGCAGGCAAAATAACCATACACATAAAAATAAAAGATAAGAAAGAAGGAAAGGGAGAGAATTCTTAGCTGAGAATGGTGGTGCAGGCCTAGCATTTCAGCTCTCCGGAGGCAGAGACAAGAGGATTATTGTGAGTTCAAGACCAGCCTGCTCTACACAGCAACTCTAGCAAGTTCCAAATCAGCTACTGCTACATGGTAAGATCCTGTGTCTTAGGGTTCCCATTGCTGTGAAAGGACACCGTAACCATGGAAACTCTTATAAAGAAAAACATTTAATTAGGTGGCTTACAGTTTCAGAGGTTTAGTCCATTATCATTATGGCAGGACATGGCAGCATGCAGGCAGACATGGTGCTGGAGAAGGAGCTGAGAGTTCTATGTTTTGATTGGCAGACAACAGAAGTGAACTGAACTAGGCATAGCTTAAGCTTATATAAGACCTCAAAGCCAGCCCCCACTTCTCCAACAAGGCCAGACCTCCTAATAGTGCCACTCCCTATGTGCTTAAGGGGGCCAGTTACATCCAAACTATCACACTCTGTCTGAAAAACCTAAAAAATATTTTTAAAAAAATCTTGACACCTGGATAACCTTTGGGGAGTTATGCTAGGTATTAAAGCAATCCAGGCACTTGCTAATAACAAGCGAACAGCCAGGTTGTATAGCAGCCTAGTTATGTAGCTTGTGGCTTCTGGCTATGTCAGGCATAACAGCAGCATCCCTTCAACCACCTGTCTGTGGTCTGGGGAGAACACATATTTCTAGTAACCCTGTCAGGACAGAGGGTGTTTATGGTGATGACACAGAACCTGGGCCAGGAACTCATTGCCATCTGAACTTTCAGAACTCCTGGCTGGAGAGTGGACAGAGTCTGGGCCTGTGATGGGGGAGACTATGTCTTCTCTCTCTTTTTCAGCTTGCTGGAACCATGCTCTGCATTCACTACCCCTCCTTGCCTCCAACACACAACTGAAAGCCAGACACGTAGGAATTTTGCGCATGCAGCAAAAGGGAACCATATGATAAGGGAACCATAGCAAAGTGCATTTTCTTCTTTCCTTTCTTCCTCCTGATCATCATGAATCTGATCTTCCAAAGAAGAAGAAGGCTAAGATAAAATTTTGTTAAAAGTATATTATTTTTACCAGAATAGATGTGTTAAGACAGTGACGCCATGCATTACTTATAAGTACGTCACACAGCTTTCATCATGCTGTGAGATTCTCTCCAGTGTTTGCTGTCAAAGGAACATCCTTGCTGCATCAGAGGGGACACATTAGGACCTGTAGTTGGAGCCCATTGGCGGATTGCCCACCTCATGTGTAAGAAGGACACACTCAGCCTCTCAGAGAGGTCTGTTTAGGGCTGTGGGTATAGCTCAGTTGACAGAGTTTATCTGTCATGTGTAAAGTCCTGGATTCCATCCTATCTCTGTCTAACCCTGGTGTAGTGGCGCAGGACTACATAGTGACACAATCCAGGTTGTGGAAGATAAAAAAGAGAATCCTAAGTATGATCATCTTCTGCTATATACAAGTCCAAGTCCAAGACCATCCTGGGATTCATAAGACCTTTTTCCAGTGTGTGGACACACACACACACCACCACCACCAACAACAACAACAACAAAAAACCCTAGAAGTAGTAATTTAGTAATACAGCCCCCATAATATCTCCTTATAGGCCCCATGACTAGACTTGCTTGTGAGTGTCTATATTGCCTGGTTCTTCAACCACAGTATGTGGGTGGGATTTTGTGGTGCTCTAGAAAGGTGTTCGTGGCCTACTAGATTCTGGCCATCAGTACTCGTTGGTTGGTTGTTATATAAATTGAGGGGAACACGGCAGAAGTTTCTTCTGTACAAAGATAGAACTACAGACAATATATGTAGGCTTCCTTCAGCCCCTCCTCTCCAGCCTATGGCACAGTGATTTCTGACAGCTAGAGACTTCTGAAGACCAGTGCAAGCCTTGAGCCCCACACAGAGTTCTCTTGAACATGTTCTTGAATTCATTCACAAACCCAGTCTGTCTGCACCTGAAATCACCGGAAGTGCTGCTGTAAGACCTTGGGAGTCTTTTAAGCATAGCGTGGGAGGAATAATAATTCTGGCCCTCGGGTCCGCACTCACTGCTTCTGTCTTATTTTCCACCACTCCTTACAGCTTACGACGCCTCTTTTTATCTGCCACTTCATCTGGTTCTCATGAGAACCTTCTGAGGGAGAGGTGATCACAGCTCCCCCTGTGTAGACAATCAAATTAGACTCACGCAGATTAAGACATTTTCCAGGATCAGGTAGATGCAACTGCAGGATCAAGTTTGGAGTCAAGGTAACCTTGGGGTCTGTCTGTTGCAGGCTTTCTCAGACAGCCCCTTCCTCCAATCATGACATGGACACTCATTAGCTATGCTTGCCCTTAGTTTAGGCTTGTCTCACTAGCTCTTCTAACTTAAATTAACCTGTTTCTCTTCATCTACATTTTGCCTCGAGGCTTTGTAACTTTCTTTCATTCTAGATGTCCTGCTTCAAGTCTGGCTGGCTGCTCCATGTCTGGCTGGCCCTGGGCATCTCCCTTGCTCTCTCCCGGAGCCTAGATTCCTCCTCCTACTCATTCTCTCTGCCCAGCAGCCCCGCCTGTCCCTCTCCTGCGGAGCTATTTTCTGGTCAGCTTTTTATTAGACCCACCAGGTGCCTTAGGCAGGCAAGGTCAAACTGCAACCAAACTTTACATAGTTAAACAAATGCAGCATAAACAAATGCAACACACCTTTACACAGTTAAAGTAATGTTCTACAACATAAACAAATGTAACACATCTTTACATAAAGTAGTATTCCACAACAAGGTCAAGTTTGAAGGCAAGTCCTGCCTGTCCTGAGTAGCCTTTTCAGGACATTCCTTCTCTTTCAGCCTTAGGTTTCATCACCTGCCCTGTAAGCCTGATGGCCCTTCTGATGTGGGATCCTTCTGTTCACTGTGAATGTGCTTTGCTGCCATTTGTTAATAAAGAGGTTGCTTGGAAGCAGGTGGGAAATCCAAGTGGAGATAAAGGAGAAGAGCAGAGTCAGGAGATGATACAGGCTTCCTTGCAAAAAGCAAGATGTAATGGAACACAGGTACAACCACAGAGCCACGTGGCAACACATAAATTAATGAAAATAAGTTAACTTGTAAGAGCTAGTTGGTAATGAGCCTGAGCCATAGGCCAAACAGTTTGTAATTAATATAAGCCTCTGAATAATTATTTTATAAACAGCTGTGGAACCACAGACTGCAGGCCTGGACAGGGCCAGAAACTTCAGGCTACATCTTTCCCTTCATAGGAGGAACTTTCTGGAAAGAGGAACAGCTGTAAAGTCAAGACCAAAGGAAATATAGTCGCCTCTACATAGCTTCCCTGGGAACGTGATGAATGCCAAGCTAGAGTGGCAATGCCTTATAGAAAGGCTCCCAGAGGCCCCATTGACTCCATGGTCTCTGAGAAATCTTCCTCCCCTAACATCAACCTTGTTTTACTGGCCCATGTTCCACATGGCATTCCTCCAAGGCAAGAAGCTCAATTCTTTTGTTTCCCCAGCACAATGACTACAAAATCCAGACTCTCACCTTCTCTGCCCATCTGTTCTGTAGTGTTCACACCACAGAAGACCACCCTTCCTCCGGTTCCCCACATGCTCTCTTGAGTCCTTTGCAATGCCCCATTTCAAGTCCTCCCTGCACGAACTCGGTCTGGGACAATGTCCCAAGTCCCAGGCTTGCCTTCATATTCTCTTTGCACAGAAGTGTTCCCTGCCTAGGTGTCTGCCTGGACCCTCACCCCCACCCTGCTCACCAGGGGCCAGCCCTTCAGTGCTTGCTGGCTGGGTTACCTTATTCGCTCACTCAGGGGCAATGCTATCTATATACAGGTGTTTTCTCTTCTCACACCAATGACTCACTGTGAGGCAGAGCATTATGTGCAACTTAGGTGTGAGAAAGGGCATCGGAGGCTAACGCCCATTTTTCAATGGAGCTATGAGGTCCAAGCCCTGGGCAGACTCTAGTTGTGCTCTATAGAGATCTGCTGAGATGTTCAGCCTTCATCCATCTCCTGATTTTCATTTTCCTTCCTCTCTTGTCACTTACAGATGTTATGCTCACATCCTAGACATCTTGCCATGACTGATTTCTAGTGATGCTGAGATAGTGCCCAAGACAGGTATACTTCCAAAGGCTTCAGAAAATAAGAATCCATGCTGTTTCATCATTTGTAAGTATTTCTTACCCTTTTTTCCCCTTCTAAATAATCATTGTACCACTGAGCTGTGTCTCTAAACCTCCTTTGCACTTTTATTTTGAAATCAGGTCTTATCAAATACCAAGTTCGCTTACAACTTTACTGGCTCTCACCACACCCTCAAGTATCTGGCATTCAATCTCAGCTTTCCTTTACTTAGTTTGAAGAGTGAATTCCCACCTCTCTCTTGCATAGGAAGAAGCTTAAGCCCAGAGTGCTGAGGAGGGGACACAGAACCACACTGACTAAGGAAGCTAGAACTCAGGCTTTAAGAGTTCTGTCACTATCCTTGTACCTTGGGTTTATCCCTCAGCTGTGAAGACTTCTTCAGAGCCAAGCCTGGCTCTGGGTGCATTGACTAACTTCACGGGTGCACAACTGCTGCCTGGTCTCCTCCAAGCGCTAGTCTCTGTAAAGCTGAGCAGTCTCTGGTGCCCTCTAGGGGCAGAACTGAGAAGTGAAAGCTCATACCGAGGTCCGTGTAGGGCCCTGGTTCTCAATCTTCCTAATGCTGAGACCAGTTCTTCACATTGTGGTGACTCCCAATTAAAAAGTTATTTTCATTGCTGTACCTTTTATGAGCTATAATGTAAATATCTGTGTTTTACGATGCTCTTACGCCACCCCTGGGTTCACAACCCCCAGGTTGAGAGCCAAAGTTCCCTGAGATGTATAGGCTTTGGGTCTGGTTATTGTCAGTGTGTGACATTTTTCATTTGCAACTTTTTTTCATTAAATATTTATTTTTATTTTATGTGAATTGGTGTTTTGCCTGCATGTATAACTGTGTAAGGGTGTCAGATCTTGGAATTACAGACAGTTGTTAGCTGCCATGTGGACGCTGGGAATCAAACTCAGGTCCTCCGGAAGAACAGTCAGTGCTCTTAATCGCTGAGCCATCCATCCAGCCTGCAAGTTTTTTTTTAAATGACAAAGTTTATCGATCTTTTTTTAAGAAACAAAATGATGACTCAGGAATCTGCTCCACTTGCCTGTCATTTCCACAGGATTCTCTGTATTTAGTCAGGTAATTATTTTCAAGAGAGGAGAGAACTTAGTTCCCTCACAGCAGCAGCATGCTTCACCTTTACCCAGAGTTCTCAAGTGAAGATTAGTCACCTGATCCCGCTCACATGCACTGGCCACTGAACCTGGGCTCTCTGACTGGGCAGCTGTTTGCCACTGGGGATTCTTTGTATTTGGAAGTATCATAAATTTTGTTATAATTGCCTGTGTCAAAACAATATTTTATAACAAGTAGATACTGACGTTGTTATAGAGAAGTGAGGTTGAAACATTATTTGTCATAAACGTGCTAGAATTTGGGTCTGGGGATTACAGCTCAGTGGAAGGTCTTGTTTAAGAAGCCCTGAGTTCTATTGCCAGCACCACATAAACTGAAATCCCAGCGGTGGGGAGATAAGGGACAGGAGAGTCAGACATGAAAATCATACTTAGCTAGCAATGAGTTCAAGGTCCCAGCCTGGGATACATGAGACCCTGTCTCAAGGTAGATAGATAGGTAAGTAGGTATGTGGGTAGGCAAGTAGGTAGACAGACAGACAATATGAAAGACAGTCCAGGACTGGGCAGGTTTATGAGCAGCTGTATCAACTGCACCATAAAGATAGCCACCAAGTTGGAATTGGCACTGGTCACAAATATTAGTATAAAACATAGATCAAATTGCCCTTCAGGGCTTACCGAAAAGATGGGAAGGACAAAGAAAGCCTCTGCAGCAATCTGGAAAGCAGGCTGACGTTTTTCTGGTGAAGATTCTGTTTCCTTATAGATTTACCCAGCAAGGGACCATGACATACAGCAGTTGGAGCCTAGGGTTCCTGATAATTTAGATGAATTAGGAGAATCCTCAGTATTAGAGAAAGAAGTAGTATAAAGTATCAGGGTGTGTGTGTGTGTGTGTGTGAGAGAGAGAGAGAGAGAGAGAGAGAGAGAGAGAGAGAGGCAGACAGAGAGACAGAGAGAGAACCCCAACCCTCTCTGGTGCC
This sequence comes from Sigmodon hispidus, assembly GCA_004025045.1. Classification (NCBI taxonomy): domain Eukaryota; kingdom Metazoa; phylum Chordata; class Mammalia; order Rodentia; family Cricetidae; genus Sigmodon; species Sigmodon hispidus. The sequence continues at coordinate 213,123 of PVIH01001854.1, forward strand.
TTCTCTAATGCACCAAAAAAAAAACTAAATTTAAGGCTGCTAGTGTCCAGCTCTCCCCTTAAAGTGTGAGGCCTAATAGGTAATTTGAAAAGTTATGTAATGTGAAATGTAGTTTAATCTCTCTAGAGGTGATAATTTGCAAATGATGTATTTTGTTTTTATTCACTTATTTTTTTTTTTTTTTTGGTTTATACTGGTTTAATCCATGTCAAATGTAGTTTACAAAGGGAAAGGACAAGTACCTTTGTATAGAATATACAGACTCAGCATCCATCACACCGTAGGGTCCACGGAGGGCAAGGGAGACAGCACTTGCCCTGGGAGCAGCAGTCTCTCCCAGGAGTTGTTCTCAACAGTAGGCTGGGCAGCCTGGCACCCTCAGCTAGTCGACTGCAGCCGATTTCTGCTCGGTCTCATCTTCCACCCTACCCCCAGCTCCTCATAATGAGCCCCATGAGCTAAGACTAAGGACAGGATCATATCCCTTGGGGCACACGGCCCATGTCTGAGAGAAGAAATATACACCACTGAACACCGAGCACATGGGAAGGGAAGGGACGCCATGGGGGAGGGAAAGGCAGGCACCTTAAGAGGTGGATGGGCCGAGCCCCCAGCCAGCCCTGAAGGACACACTGCTTCCAGGAGTCATTAAAAAAGAAAATCGTACAACCAAAGGGGAGGTGGTGGAGGGCGAAGTGTCCCATTTATACACAACATTGTAAACATACACAGTCTATATTACATGTGCTTCAGTCTGGTGTCTGTATGTCTGTCAGTCTAGGGGATGGATCTCAGGAGCCTTGTCCCGCTACTCCCCATCCCTGCCTTCCTGCCCCATACTGG